>LBNU01002598.1:133411-152505 GCA_014162995.1 Artemisia annua | reverse complement strand
AAACGTAACATCTTTAATTATTTATACACATAATATGGGGTGAAACAAGTTGGTGGGAGAAAAAAGCCACAAGTACCTATGAAGAGCTCTAAAGAGAACCAACTACTCCACGCTTAGCATCTAACTTCTAAATAAACTCTATCATTTCTCGTTCTCCGCATTTTGAAAATCTCAAATAATGAAATCCGCGGATGCTTAGCCGATAATCAAGCCACGCATATATAAAGTCACGTACGGGAACTTGCAAACTCTTAGAAAGAATTCGCGTTTCATAGCTCCTAGTGTAAGAGACTAGTGAAAGCTCTTCAAGCCATGCATGTTAAAAGTCAAGTACGGGAGCCGACAAAAGAGTAGCTCCTTGTGTACAAGACTAGCAAAAGCTTTTGTGATCATCATTGGTTAAGGGAACAAGCTAGGGCTCAACACGCCCGGATCAAGTCAAAATTTTATTCCTACTCTCGGCAGCTGGAAAGTCAACAAGGTGTCAAAACACTTACTATATTTTTGCACATCTTTTTCAACTTTTTCACATTTTTTTTGTGCTTTTCATATCATTTTCATCATTTTTTTTCTTTGAAATTTTTCAAAAATTTTCAATTTTTTTTTTCAGTTTTTTAGGAAAAACGGGGTTGCGAGAGTAAACGACTAAAATGAAAGTGCAAGGCAAAAGTCAAATCAAAGATTCATCCCCCCAGACTAAAGGTAAACATTGTCCTTAATGTTTCAAAGGTAAGGGTAATCCTACGTAAAATCTAAGGCCGTTTATTAATTATGCCAAATAGGTAAACGTTAGTCGATAAGATTATTGGATATATAATATGGATCTCCATAAGCAACGAAGAATGATACTCGAGTGGAGAGAATGGCAAAACCACGAGCACGAGAGTAATCATAATTCGGGACAATCCTGGACAATCACAAACAACCACGAAAAATACGAGAATGGAAGAGGTCGCCCCCTCACGTTACTTTATTAGAAATAAAAAGATAGATGGATAAGCATGGGGTGCCTCCCACGAAGCGCTTGTTTTTTATTACCGAGTCACATAGCTTGACTCGATCCCCGAATTAAGTCGTCCTTGGGGAGAGTTTGGAGGTTAAGGACACCATTGGGTGGTTTGTCCCCTCCAAAGTAATGTTTAAGTCGATGACCGTTCACCTTAAAATTTGGACCATCCGATTGAGACAACTCAAAGGTACCATAAGGAAATACTTGGGCAATGGTGAACGGTCCAGACTAACGGGATTTAAGCTTGCCCGAGAAAATCTTCAATCTAGAGTTAAAAAGAAGGACTTGGTCTCCCACATTGAATTCACGGTTCTTAATCTTAGCATCATGAATCCTTTTCGTTTTCTCTTTGTAGATTAAAGAATTCTCGTAGGCTTGATCACGTAACTCGGCCAATTCATTTAATTGCACTTTACGGTAATCACCCGTGGTTTGAAGGTCAAAATTAGCATGCTTTAAGGCCCAATAGGCCTTATGTTCTAATTCAATGGGCAAGTGACAAGCCTTTCCGTACACCAACTTATAAGGAGTACACCCGACGGGGGTTTTGTAAGCGGTACGGAAGGCCCACAAAGCATCATCTAACTTATCGGCCCATGAAGCAAGATTTTCTCCTACGGTCCGTTCTAAAATCCTCTTAAGTCCACGATTGGACACCTCAACTTGACCGCTCGTTTGCGGATGATACGCGGTACTAAGGCGATGGGTGACTCCATACTTAAGCATAACTTTGGCAAATTGGTCATTACAAAAATGAGTACTGCGATCACTAATAATAGCACGAGGTGTCCTGAATCGGGCAAACAAACTCTTTAAAAACTTAACCATAACTCGGGCATCGTTAGTAGGGAGCGCCTTCGCTTCCACCCATTTTGACAAGTAATCGACGGCCACGATTATATACTTATTCCCTTTCGAAGACGGGAATGGACCCATAAAATCAATACCCCAGACGTCAAAGATCTCACATACTTGAATAGAATTTTGTGGCATTTCATCTTTTTGAGAGATTTTTCCTTGACGCTGGCAAGAATCACAAGACTTCACCAAGTCTTGCGCATCCCGGTATATCGTCGGCCAATAGAAGCCGGAATCAAAAACTTTCTTGGCGGTGTAGTTGGCACTATGATGTCCCCCCGTGGGTCCACTGTGGCATGCCATAAGTATGTCATCGGCTTACTTGCCATGAACACACCGCCGTATGATTTGGTCGGCACAAACTCTAAACAAATAGGGATCGTCCCAATAATAATGCTTAACATCCTTAAAGAATTTCTTCCTTTGTTGGGACGACATCCCTTTTCTAATAAAATTTCCCGCATGGTAATTCGCAAAGTCGGCGAACCATGGGATACTAGAATCATGTGTCAAACTCCCAAGTGTCTCGAGAGGAAATGTCTCGGTGATTTCCTTTTTCTCGAGATCACTTTGATGGGGATTTTCAAGTCTAGACAAATGGTCGGCGGCCTTCTTGTCACGAATTTCGACATTGAATTCTTGAAGAAGGAGAACCCACCACATCAATCTTGGCTTAGCGTCTTGCTTTGCCATTAGGTATTTTAAGGCCGAATGATCCGTATACACTATGCATTTTTTCAAAAGAAGGTAAGGTCGAAACTTTTCAAAGGCATAAATGACGGCTAACATCTCTTTTTCGGTAGTTGTATAGTGATATTGAGCGTCGGTCATAGTCTTACTTGCATAGTGTATCGGTTGAAAATACTTAGTCTTTCGTTGCCCCAGGACCGCCCCGATAGCATAATCGCTAGCATCACACATAAGCTCAAAAGGCAAGTCCCAATCGGGGGCAACTAAGATCGGAGCCTCCGTTAACTTCTTCTTAAGGATATTAAATGCTTCAACACATTCATTTGAGAAGAAGAACGGGGCGTCTTTTTCAAGAAGGTGGGTCAAAGGTCGGGCTATCTTAAAAAAGTCTTGTATAAATCATCTATAGAAGCCGGCATGACCGAGGAAACTTCGGATTCCCTTAACGGTCATGGGATGAGGTAATTTTGCGATCACATCGACTTTGGCTCTATCTACCTCAATCCGGGCTTTGGAAATCTTATGGCGGAGGACTATACCCTCTTTAATCATGAAATGACATTTCTCCCAATTTAGAACCAAGTTGGTGTCTTCACACCGTTTTAGCATTTTTTCTAAATGGGAGAGGCAAGTGGTAAAAGAATTTCCATAGACCGAGAAGTCATCCATGAATACTTCCATAGACTTCCCGATCATTTCTTGGAAAATGGCCATCATGCACCTTTGGAACGTGCCTGGAGCATTACATAAGCCAAAGGGCATACGTCGATAAGCAAACATCCCATAAGGGCAAGTGAAGGTGGTCTTTTCTTGATCGTGAGGGTCAATGGGTATTTGAAAGTATCCGGAAAAACCATCAAGAAAACAATAGAACTCATTTCCCGCTAGACGTTCTAGCATTTGGTCCATGAAAGGAAGTGGGAAATGGTCCTTACGAGTCGCTTCGTTAAGCTTTCAATAAACAATATACACTCTCCATCCCGTGATGAGACGTGTGGGAAGAAGTTCATTATCATCATTAGTAACGACGGTCACACCGCCTTTCTTAGGCACACAATGGACCGGGCTAACCCATGAGCTATCGGAAATGGGGTAAATCATCCCAGCGTCGAGTAATTTGATAACTTCATTTTTGATCACTTCGCGGATCTTTGGGTTAACCCGTCGTTGTTGTTGGACGGACGGCTTAGAATCAGTTTAAAGTAAAATCTTATGCGTGCAAAAACGAGGGTCTATGCCCTTTATGTCGGAAATACGCCAAGCGATGGCATTCTTATGCTTCTTAAGCACATCAACGAGTCGGTTCTTCTCCTCATCTTGAAGGTGTTTAGAAATAATAACGGGAAATTTGTCGGTTCCTTCTAAGAAAGCGTACTCAAGATGAGGAGGTAAATCCTTGAGCTCGGGCTCCGGAGGATTTTCGTTGGACGGCTCAATTTCTTTAACTTCTTCAAAGTAAATGTCTTTTGGAGGGAGATATGGGGTCGGATCCTCATTCAAAAGTTTTTCGAGCAAAAGAATATCTCCCTCGACATCGATATTAGATTGATTAATTTCCGGTGAAACTGATTCAGCAGAAAGAAAAGTCTCGATCTCTTCCAAGATGAAATCACTTCCCTCGAACGGAGTAAGGGAAGGGGAAGGATCGGAAAGGATTGGTGTAGAAGAAATAGCAAGTGAAGAACAAGAATCATCAATAGAGGTAGAAAAAGAAGAATTATCATCGGGAAGAGAAGAGGAAGAATCATTAATGGGAAAAGAAGAGGAAGAAGTGGGATTGCCACTTGAAGTATCATGAGAAAAACCGAGAAGCTCTTGAGAATA
The DNA here is from genome assembly GCA_014162995.1 of Artemisia annua. Lineage (NCBI taxonomy): Eukaryota > Viridiplantae > Streptophyta > Magnoliopsida > Asterales > Asteraceae > Artemisia > Artemisia annua. The sequence goes on along the minus strand of LBNU01002598.1, from coordinate 148,124 downwards.
TTCCTCCGAAACTTCATCAATAACATCGATTCGGTTAACGGACATGCAATCATCGGTAGAGGAGTATCTCGACGTTTGGTCCAAGTTAAACGTGACGGCTTCATTACCATTTCGCAAGGTGATTTCTTCATCGTAAACATCAATCAGAGCACGACCGGTCCTTAGGAAACCTCTCCCGAGAATGAGAGGAACCCTTGGATCGGGATCAAAATCGACAATCACAAAATCGGCGGGAAAATGGAATTTTCCAACATTAACAATGACATCCTCGGCTATTCCAATGGGATGAGACGTAGATCGATCGGCGAGCTCGAGGGTCATGCACGTGGGAGTAGGATCGGGAAGAGATAATTTCTTCCACATCGATTTAGGCATAAGGTTAATGCTAGCACCAAGATCGGCCAAGGCGAAGCATTGAACCATCCCCGAAAAATTACACGGAATAAGAAACTTGCCGGGATCTCCAAGCTTTTCGGGAAGCTTCTTAAGGAGAACCGCAGAACAATTTTCATTCAAAGGCGTTTTCGTCATTTCAAACAATTGTTCTTTGTTATTCAACAAGTTTTTGATCATCGACGCAAATTTTGGCATCAAAACAACGGCATCCGCGAGACTCAAATCAAAGCGAAGTTCTTGAAAGATTTTATAGAATTTTTCCTTTTGGTAGTTTATTGTCTCACGGTGCTTTTGATCGTTTAAACGCGACGGATAAGGAAGTTTAGTTTTAATTGGTTCATCTTGTTCAAAAGTGACTTTTTCCTTTCCTTTAGACACATTTTCCTTTTCTTTAGACGTGTGGACAACCGGAGGTTGGATGTCTTCGGTCCTTCCGTTATTAGTAGGAAGTTCCGTATCCGTTGTCGCCTCGGTTTCACGGTCGACTACCTTAGGAGGAAGAGAAGAAGACGAGGTAGTCGGAGCCGTGGGTCCCTTATATGAAACACCACTTCGTGTCGTGATCGCCTTAACATCACCCCTCGTTTTAGCGATCGTGTTTCTGGGAAGAGACGTAGTACCCGAGCCCGAGGGTCGATCATTTAAAGACTTCTTAATTTCGGTTAATTCCTTAATTAACATCCTTGTTGTTTCTTCATGATTTTTATTGACAATTTGTTGATTTTGATTTTGAAGAACTAATTGTCTCAACAACTCTTCCGTGGGCGATTGATTTTGAACAACACCTTGATTTTGATTAAAATTTTGCCCACGGTTGTTGTGATTGAAACCTTGATTTTGAAAATTTTGATTTTCATGATTAACATTTTAAAAATTCCCTTGATTCGGGCCTTGGTTATAATTCCCTTGGTTTTGAAAACCCCGATTTTGATTATACCCTTGATTTTGAAAACCATTATTTGCTCGATTTTGGTTTTGATTGACTTGATTATTACGATTTTGCACATTCTGGTTTTGAGGCGGGTTATTAAAACCGGGTGGTCCAAGATAGTTATTGGAACGGTAGCTGAGGAGATTATGATCTCCTTGGGTTTGGTAACCGTTACCACCCGTGTTTGCAGCATACACGCTCTCGTGAGCAAAGGCATCGGTTGCCGAACACTCATAATACGTATGTGGACCACCACACGTTTCACAACTTTCATTAACAACATTGACGGTTTGAGAAGGTTTTTCTTTTTCTTTATCTTTGACGAGTAAACCGATTTGTTTGGTAAGAGTCGTGAGAGCGTTCATCATGTCGTCATTTGATTTGCTACTAGTACTCGAGACTTGGGTTTTGCATCTAGAACTCCTCACTCTTGCTTTGTTTTCAATGATTGTGAAAGCTTCTTGAGTATTCCTAGATAACAAATTTCCAGCCGCAGCAGAATTGAGAGAATCTTGATCAGCGGGATTCAACCCATTATAGAAAGCATCGATCTGATGCAAGTCTGAGAACCCGTGATTAGGACATTTTTCAAGTAAATCTTTGAATCGATCCCAAGCTTCGCTGAACGATTCATCAAAAGCTTGTTTGAACCGGAAAATTTGAGTTCGAAGATTAGAAGTTTTAGAAGGAGGATAGAAATGATTGATGAATTTGTTTGCTAGATCACCCCAAGTATGAATCAAATTCGGGGGCTCTTTTTCTAGTCAAGTTCGGGCGGCTCCTTTGAGTGAAAAGGGAAACAATTTCATCTTAACCACATCATAAGGAACTTGATTGATCTTAATTGTTTCAGCAATATCGGTGAAATTCCTAACGTGAACATAAGGATCTTCGTGATCAAAACCGTGAAAGGATATACCCGTGATAAGATTGAGTAACCTGTGATTAATTTCGAATTGGTTTGCGGTGATATCGGGAATCACGATGGCCCTCCTAACACCTTGGAAGGGTGATTGGAGTTGTTCTTCCATCGGACGTAAATCATAAACCGGTTGGGGTCCCACCGGAGGGATCCCGTTTTGTTGTGCACCACCCACCGGCGGGGGTACAACATTTTGACCGTTATTGTTCATTTCCTCAACGGTTGGGGAACGAACACGATTCGTGCTAATATCGTCGAAGTAATTCAAACTCAAAAAATCAACCCGATGATTATGTCGAATAATCCGTTCGGGATCCGAAAGCAGTGAAAGAATATCGTTAGACGAAGAACGGGTGTTCATACACCAAAAAGAAAAAAAATAAAAAGTCTAAAAAGTTAAAAAGAAAAGTAAATTTAGAAAAGCAAATATTTTTGGTTTTTATATATAAGAAAACTCAAAAATCACAATATTTTTTATTTTTTTTTTCTTTTGTTTTCTTAACCGATTCGTTAACCGAAACCGTTTCTTCTAAAACTACGCGCAACAAAGTTGTCGGTTGTAGAATTAAAGTAATCCGATAACGACTAATTTCACGATCTTTTTTTGCGTTCGAACTTATTTGGTTTACAACACCCCTCCTTCAACGGAAGAGCGAGGATGTTTATTATATTTTTGGTATTTTGCAAACACTTTAGAAAAAGTGTTTAATATTTTTGATTTTTTTTGGTTTTTTATAAGAAAATATTCACAAGGAAGGTTTTCAAAACACAATTCGAAAAACGAAAAACAAAATTCACTTCAACCTTCCCCGGCAGCGGCGCCAAAAGTTGGTTCGTATAAAACCAATGTATATTATATATTTCTCAAAGGAATCCGCTAGAAATACGGATAACCCGAGGTCGTAGTCCGTGTGAAGGTGAATGGAACCGTAGTTAACGATTCGTGAATTTGTGTAGTGAAAAGTGAAATAAGAGGGAATGTGTTGATTTTTAAACTAAAATTAATAAAATAACAAAGAAACACGTAAATAGCACACGTAAATGAAGCACGCAAGTTAGAACGTAAAATGAAACGTAATTAACGTAAATCCCGGGCTAATCCCGAGATTCTAAAGGCAACTAGTTAAAATAAAAAGCCTACGGGGAAAATTTCAATTTTACAAAATCCTATATGTAATTAAAAACTTTTTGGAAAATTATATATTTTTTTACTTTTCTTTAATTTGAATTAATTAAAAACTCTTTTTGTATTTTTGTTTATGATTTAAAAAGTAAATAAATATGAGAAATAACTTAAAAATTGAAAATTTAATTTTATAAAACCTAAATTAACTGAAAACTATTATTGAAATTAAAATAAAATTTATTTTGTCTTTTTATGATTTATTATTAATTAAAAAGGATTAAAGATAATTTAAATACTAATTTAATTATTAAAATATATTAAAATACAATTAATTAATAAAAATGAAAAATTATTTTTTTTAAAATTCTAATCTAGCTAAGAATTATCTTTAGAAATTAAAAATATTTTTGTTGATTTTTTATAACTTTATATTAATTATAAAAGAGTTTAAATTACTTAAAAACTAATTTCAATTAAAATAAATAGTAAAAGATCTTAATTAAAATCTAAACTTTTTCTAGAAATTCTAATTTATTATTATGAATCTAAGAAAAATAAAAGTGACAGATTCCTAAGTCCAAATAAGCAAATGGGCAAATAAGCAGTTGCAAAAAGGCCTTATTAATAAGCACTTCTAACCAAATAAACACAAAACTCTTAAGACAGGTTCTAGCAACTAAAATAAGCACAAAACAACAGGAAAAGCACACAGAATAAGCTGGTTAAGCACTTAAGCAGTTCCAAGTTTTGGACAGAAACACTAGTTAAGCAGGTTACTTTAAGCTGTCTAAAAAGCACTCTAATAAGCTGATTATGGTAAAGTCAAGGGTGCAAAAGCAAGTTCACCTAGCAGAGAACCTAAAAACGCAAAAAGCCCTAATTTGTGTTCAACCAATTGAAGCTCAATTTAACCCAAGTTCAGCAGAGAAAAATCTGGTAACAAGAACAAAGAGCAGACTTTTGACTTTTTATATGAACATCTAGTTTGACCAAAGTGAATTTCCACTGAACAATACTGAATCTAAGTGTAATATAAAGCCTAAGAGATCCTTAATTAACCTAAGTTAACTTGATTTGCAACTAGTTCTACTAATGCAACAGCTACAGTACCCTAATGAACACAGATTCAATGTGAGAAATTAGATTTTGACTTTTAGCTTTGAACTTACTGTTTTATTGACTGAACTATCTAATATTAACCTAATGTAGATTAATAGTGCCAAAAACACAGCAAAACAACAACTAGAACCCTAAGTTTCACACTAAACCAAACAGCCCTTAATTACTCAGTTTCACCATGTTTATGAGATTAAGACCAAATTTTACCCACTAGTTGATCTAATTAAGTCACTTAACTGTATTAAAGCCTAAATTGACAGCAAAATCCAGAAAATGACAACTAGAACAACAATGAGCAGTCTAAGCTGAACAAGAGCAGTAAGCTATGAAATCCAAACCTAAGCATGCAAGGACATAGAACAAGCATACACTAAGCATTCAAACAACAAAAGTACTCTACAATAGACAGGTATAAGCTACCAAAGACAGTAAATAAGCTATATCTATTTAAGAGCTAAAAATGTAAAAAGGAAAGCTTACAAGTAGCACCCTAGCTAAACAAGGGTGATCATTTGATCAAAGCATGTCTTTAAACAGGCCTCACAACACCTCAGCAACTTCAATCACCAAAGATCAAGACACCATCTTCAAATGTTCATTCAGTTTGACTTTTTGTTGACCAAGTTGAGATTTAATACTTTTAACTGTTTAGGCTACAAAATAAACTCACAAAAGCTAGTAAGCTAGTATGAGCTGACATCTACTGAAAACAAGTTTGGATGCAAGCTAGTTTTAAGAAAGTAAAGATATTTTTTATATATTTTTTTATGTTTTTTTTTTGTTTTTATAAAAGATAAGTAAATAAACGAGTTAAAGTTTATAAAATCTGTCTAATTGATTATAGAAAACTAATAAAACAGTAAAGAAGCTAATTTAATGATTATTAAGCTAAAACAAAGATTAAGTAAAAGCTAAAACATGAAATTAAAGCATTAAGACTAAGAACTTTTATTAATAATAACTGAATTCATTATTAAGAAAACAAATTGACATCATTTTAGTACATAAAACCTACACACTAGAAACGTTGAGACAGGGGTTCCTTATATAGGAGAGGGGAGGTCTAGGGTTTAAGCTTGGAAGGGTCCAGAAGCTCAATCATGGCCACAAATCTTCGAATCTTATCCATATGTCGTCATTCCATTAATCCTTGTCCATAAAATTCAAGCTTATCCTCTGTCCACATCTATATCACCAATCACAGAGCTTCAATTCGCCACGTAGGAGGATGGATGTCGACATTTCTGACACCTTGGCAGACCTTCCAGAAGCAATAACCTCGTACTAGAATCTAAGGTTAATTTCAGGGTAATTATTGTGGAGAAGATAAACAGTGAAACAGGGCGCGTTTTATTTTTTTTAACTGGTTATGGTTTTGGTTGGGTTAATGGGTTATGGGATAAGGGGTAGTAAAAGTGGGGTAAAAGTGGGCTTGAGTTATGTTTTGTGTTTGGGCCAGGGAGGTGTAGTTGTATAGTTTATGGATTAGGGGATTAATGGGTTTGTGAAATAAGGGTTAATGGATAGATGGATTTATGTTTTGTGTATTGTTGGATTAAATAGATGGGATAGGATCCGGTGGTAGTAAATGAATAATCACAAGGTCCATAACTGCCAATCACCAATAATATTCTTCAAGGATCATTTGTGACATTCTTGAATACTTGAAGAGCCATTAATGTCATATCTCCAAAATTACCTTCAAAAGGACCAAAAATGACAACTTCTTGAAGTTGAGGGGCCATTTGTGTACTTTCTCCAAACTTTATCTTAGGAGTAATCTTGCCATTTCTGAAACTTTGAGGACTTCAATGGGCTTTATGAACTTTGACTTTGACCACTAGCTTTCCCGGCTCCGGCTTTAGACACTTTTCCAAATCTCGTGCTCGTTTTGTCATTTTCTCGTGATTTTTCGTCCATTTCTTATAAATCCATGCCTGCACATTCAAAAACACAAGTATTTGGCATATATGGGTTAGTTTTTGGTCTATTTGGTCGGGTTTTGGTCAATAAAAGGTATGTGTATAAACACATACCAAAATCCCCCAGACTAAGGTATTGCCGTGTCCTCACGCAATGTAATCACGTCACGCTTTTGAGATAAATAATTTAGAAACTCTTTTTACTAAGAGTTNAAATGTTGGATTGTTATACTCTGACCAAACTATTTTATATAGCTTGTTAAAGGTTTAGCAGTCTTGGATAAATCCTAAACTACTAATAATGAAACACTGAGTTACTCTGTTTAAGTATGCGGAATTACTTAACAAAGCTAAGAAGAATAACAAACTTCAACGATTATATTAATCACCTTGAATCTGCTTATTGAATACAGACTCACAAACAACCCTAATATCTCTAATATCGAACTTTAGCTTTTCTCTCTAAAATCGTATATCTAACTAATATCGACCTAGGAATCCTTTTATATGCACAAGGAAAACCCTAGTCGGTTTACAATACTTGAACGACAAGTAAACTATCTCTAATTATAGAATATTCTAGACTTGACATAATATTCCTTAAACTAATCTCTAATATCGTCAGTCTTTATCCTTTAGCAGTACTTTGACTTTATCCAACGAGCAGTACTTTGATCATGAGCAGTACTTTGACTTTAACACTTCAGCAGCACTTTGATGTCTAGCAGTACTTTGATCTTTATACCCCAACAATCCTCCCCTAACTTGAATTCTACTTGTTTGATTTCAAGTTTCCATGTGTAAGCTTTATCTTCAAGGAAAAATTGTTTCTTTGAAAGTCATACTCGTTGTTTTGTTATCATNGACTTTAACACTTCAGCAGCACTTTGATGTCTAGCAGTACTTTGATCTTTATACCCCAACAATCCTCCCCTAACTTGAATTCTACTTGTTTGATTTCAAGTTTCCATGTGTAAGCTTTATCTTCAAGGAAAAATTGTTTCTTTGAAAGTCATACTCGTTGTTTTGTTATCATCAGCATGTAGTATCTGCAATCTTCATCAACAACAATTCTTTGTCTTTACAGCAACTGAAATTTCTTCTCAGCTACTCAGCAACATAAGGTACATCAAATCATGTTAAGTTTCATACTATTCTCATCACATCCAGGTGTATTAACTCCTGTGAGAGGTGAATCATTGAAAATTAATGGATTTTGATGTCTCTTTACCAAAGCCATTAACTCTTAAGTAGCCAATGTTTAGGTTAAGTAAACCATGGTACATTGATAACCATATGATTTTTAGCAAATTATCAGCTATCAACGGATTTGAGTAGTCTTTACCAATAGCCATTTGCTTTTGGACTAGCTAGTTCTTTTAGTACAACTACCATGGTGAACTAATTACCATATGAATGGATTTTCCACAGCCTTTACCACAAGCCATTTTCTTGTGGGCTAGTCAACTCTTCACTTATCACAGATATGGTGAGTTGAAAACCATACAATTTTTAGTAAATTGTCAACTAAAAACGGATTTGATTATCACATCAGAGCCGTACCCTCATGATGAGTAAACTCTTTCTTGTCTGTTAAACATGGTGAGTTGAATACCATTTATTGTGTAGCACAAGTACTAACACCATGTTCATTCCAAAAAACAATTTGTTGCTGTAAACATTTGTGCTTCAAAAAGTATTTTGCGCATGACAAAAATTGTTATTTCAAAAAGACTTTACTGGTTTTAGGCTGCAAGCAGTACTTTGTGAAAGTACTGTTTGATCAGCAGTACTTTGAATAAAGTACTTGTTTATTCAAAAGATTTTAAACAATTTCGATCATACCAGTAATTATTAATCATCATCCTTCAAAATTGTCCAATTGATGAACAAATTTATCACCATTAGAGCAGTTTCATCCTCTTGCTCTACTTCCATACCATGATCCAGCATCCTCATCATCAAATCTCTAGTAATAGGATATCTCCTTTCTGCTAGCATATAGATCATAGTACCATCTTCCAATTCTAAAACATGTACACCAGCATTTGCAAAGAATCTCCAACTTTGAATCTCCCAGACTTCTTGATTCTTCCAGACATCAGCTGTGCTTGTCTCTTCTGTTTCCCACATTGTAGTTAGATCTCCCAGCAACACTATACCAATTCCTTTGAGTGGAATGTGTTCAAAATAAGCTTGAATCTGTTGATGTAGATAGAACAAATCTTCTCTGTCTATAAGGTGTAACACATCTACCAACAAATTAAATGCTCTGAAGCTGTCATCTTCTCTATGGAAAACAAAATAATCTCCATCTTTTTCAGATTCAATAACCTCCAAATCTGATATCTTAGCCTTTGTAGCAGTAACTTCTTCTGACTTAGGAAGCTCAAAATCAACAACTCTTAGGTAATTTCTCAGTTCATCAATTGTGTTTGCTCTTAATTCCACTTCAGACTTAGACTTCTTTGATGACTGTGATTTAGTTGTTATTCTTTTCCTTTTATTACTAGCTTCCATCATCTGTTTTCCTTCTTCAGTATCATAACCAATAATGCCAGCTACTTGTCTTCGATATTCTTCTCTGACAACATTATATAAATCCTTCATTTCTTGATACTTTAACTTCTGTAAACCTTTGTATCCATGACCTTTCAAATAACTCATATAAAAATTTCTTTCTAGGGCTTTTGTCATTGATCTTCTTGGTTGAATAACCATCTCTCTTTCTTTTACAAACTCAGCATCAAGTTCTGCTTGTAACTGTTTAGCAGCTTCTTCACCATTAGCTTCTTGAATAGCTCTTATTTGTGCTAAAGAGAATTCCTTCTTCTTCTTCTTTTTCTCTGGTTCTACCAAGATTCCTTTTCCTTTGTCTTTAGGATCAGTTTCTTCAGTAGGTTGAGGAGAAGGTTGTGCTTGAGTATTTTCAACTTCTTGAATAACAATGCCTCTAGGTCTGGATATACTCATCATAATCTCAGCAATAGTATCATCATCACTATTGGTGGATTTTCTAATCTCTTTTTCCTGAACTGGATTGGATGGACCCACATCTTCTTCAAAATTTAAGGTCCTTGGTGTAATCAGAGACTGCCTCACAGTACCTTGAGCAGTATCTTGATTAGCAGTATCTTGAGCAAGACCAACACCAGTATCTTTCAAATCCAATTCTTCTTTATCACCACTTCTGATTGGAATATCAGCTTCTTGAAGATTTATTTGCTCAGTCTCATCATTCTTTCTTTCAACAGTATCTTGATGAGAAATTTGTTCTTCAAGTGGTGTTTGTAACATATTAACAGCATCTTGATCAATAGCATCAGTACTTTGATCAACAGTCTTTTCTTCCACAGTCTTTTCATTCAGAACTGTATTTTTATTAACAATTGAGAAAACGGCGAAGGTAATGTGTATAAAAAGTGGAGTGTTAGTTATAAAGAAAGAAAAAAGTTTGGTAGGGTTAAGTAAATATGGGTAAGATTTAAAAAAATCAAATCCCAGTAAATACTCAATATGTTATTGTTATCCCTTATTTCTTTCCAATAAATTAAATAACTGTTACCACATTTTTTTGACCGTTGTATAGTAACAGTACTTCCACGTCAGCATAGCAGTACCTTCATATAGCCGTTGAGCAGTACTTTCAGCATCCAGAACCCAATTGCCTATAAAAAGACTCTTCATACACCTTCCTTCATCACAAAAGCATATCAAAAACTTATCTTCATCTTTCAAAACCATAACTTCACCATGAGCAACTTTCCATTGGTGTATATCCCCTCAAAAATAGCCTAAAAATTGATCATACCAATACTTACCACTAAATGCTTGAATCTTGAAACATCAAAGCCTTTTGTGAGTAAATCTGCTACATTATCATCTGTATGTATCTTGACAACATTAATCAATCTATGCTCATAACAATCTCGAATAAAATGATGCCTAATCTGAATGTGCTTAGTCTTGGAATGATAAACTGGATTCTTCACAATACAAATAGTACTCTCATTATCAATGTTGATAGGAGTATTCTTGAAACTGAATCCATAATCCAAGAGTTGATTTTGCATCCACAGTACTTGTCCACAACAACTTGCAGCTGCAACATATTCTGCTTCAGTAGATGAGGTTGCTGCAATTGTTTGTTTCTTACATTGCCAAGAGACTAATCTTCTTCCAAGATATTGGCATCCACCAGTGGTTGATCTTCTATCAAAATTATCTCCAGCATAATCACTATCTGAAAAAGCTTCCAAGTGAAAAGGGGACTCCTTAGGATACCACAATCCTAACTTAGGTTGATGCTTGAGATAGGCAAAAATTCTTTGTACAGCATTCATATGAGAAACCTTGGGTGAAACTTGATATCTTGCACATAGACAAACAGCAAACATGATATCAGGTCTTGATGCAGTTAAGTACATGAGACACCCAACCATAGATCTGTAAAGCTTGACTTCCACTGGTTTGCCATCTTCATCTTTACCAAGTGAATTTGAAGATTTAATGGGTGTAGTGACTGGCTTGATAGAATTGAGGTTAAACTTCTTAAGAATGTCAGTGACATACTTATCTTGACTTATGAAGATACCAGTACTTGACTGTTTAACTTGAAGCCCCAAAAAGAAAGTTAACTCACCCATTGAACTCATTTGAAATTCTTTCTGCATAAGTTCTTCAAATTCTTTCACCATGGACTGTTTTGTAGCTCCAAAGATAATATCATCCACATATACTTGAACAAGCATGATATCCTTTTTGTCTCTTTTTATGAACAAAGTCTTATCAATGGCTCCTCTCCTATAGCCATGTTGTACCAGAAAATTTGAGAGTCTTTCATACCAAGCTCTAGGGGCTTGATGAAGACCATACAATGCTTTGACAACTTTGTAGACTTTGTTGGGATGCTCAGGATCTTCAAAACCAGGAGGTTGTTTAACATAAACCTCTTCTGTAATCTTGCCATAAAGAAAGGCACTCTTTACATCCATTTGATAGACTGGAAATCTCATATAAGAAGCAAAAGCAAGGAATAGTCTGATTGCTTCAATTCTTGCTACAGGAGCAAATACTTCATCATAATCCACTCCTTCTTCCTGTCTATATCCTTGTGCAACCAATCTTGCTTTGTTCTTGATGACATTACCTCTTTCATCTCTTTTGACTCTGAAGACCCATCTTGTACCAATTACCTTCATGCCATCAGGTAAATCACATAAGACCCAAACTTCTTGAAGCTTAAACTGTAGAAGTTCTTCTTGCATAGCTTCAACCCAGCTTTCTTTAGTTAAAGCTTGAGCTACATTCTTGGGTTCTTCTTGAGAGATGAAACAAGCAAATAAACAAGTCTGTTGATCCTTATGGTTCATCCTATTCTGTTTATAAACAAAGCTAAGCAAAGCATTATGGGGCTTGATGGTATTTTTAGCTTTAGACCTTGTAAGAACACCAGAAGTAGGAGAACCAATAATCTTATTTGTAGGATGATTCTTATGTACTCTTGAAGTGTGAGTAGTTGGTACAGTAAGATCATCTTCCAAGTTTGTGAAATCAGGACCTTGTTGAGAGAAAATTCCATCATCTTGCAGCTCATCATCTGATTCTTCAAAAGGAGGCATGGATGAACCAGGCCAATCATCAGTATTTGTCCAAGTGTTTGAAGTAACCCCCCCAGAAGTACTTTCAAATGGAGCAGCAGTACTTTGATCCAAAGTACTGGGATCCAAAGTGCTGTTGTCCAAAGTACTGTCAGATGAATTTTTAGATTTTCCCTTTGTCTTCTCTGCTTCATAAGCTCGTCTTTGTTCATCCTCATAGGACTTTGCAAGTGTTTCTTCAAAAAGCATCCTATTGAGTTCATCTTGAATGGCTTGATCTTCATCAGAGATTATGGGAGTTGAATCATCAGTACTTTGTGTTTCAACAGTACTTTGCTTCTTGTTAAAAGGAATAGACTCTGTATCTTGATCAGCTGTAGAACTTGCATTAACACCATGAACTATGAACTGTGAATCTTCTTCTTCTGAATGAAAAACTTGATTCTCCTCCCTAACAGGCACATAGTTCATTGAAGGAGTCAATACATCAAGGTCAAACATCCAATCAGGACCTTTACCCCTTTGGTTTGTCTGATCTTCAAGGAATTCAACATGCAGACAGTCTTGAACCTTCTTTGTAACCTTATTATACACCCGAAAACCTTTACTATTTGTAGAATAACCCAAAAGATATCCTTCATCAGACTTGCCATCAAACTTTCCCAAGTTATCAATGGTATTAAGGATAGTAAGAGGACATCCAAAAGGCTTCATAAAGCTTATACTAGGTTTCCTGCCCATTAGTAATTCATAGGGTGTCTTCATCTGAGGTTTGGTGATAGACACTCTATTCAAAATATAGCAAGCAGCACGTACTGCTTGAGCCCAAAACTAAATAGGTAAGAGAGAATCTGCAAGCATTGTTCTTGCTGCTTCTATCAAGGTTTCGTTCTTCCTTTCTGCAACTCCATTCTGCTGAGGAGTTCTAGCAATGCTAAACTCCCTCTTGATTCCTTTGTTGCCACAAAAATCATCCATAAGCTTGTTCTTGAATTTAGTCCCATTATCACATCTAATACCTCTAACCTTGAGTCTTAATTGATTTTCCAGAGATATTATTAAATCATGAATAGAATCAAAAGTTTCATCTTTAAATCCCAAGAAAAAGACCCAACTAAAACGACTGCAATCATCTGTCACAACTAAGCAGTACTTCTTCTTGTTAAGGCTTGAAACAGAAACAGGTCCAAATAAATCCATATGCAACAGCTCCAAAGGTTCTCTAATTGTTCTTTCCCCAAGCTTCTTACATGAAGCTTTATGCTGTTTACCTTTCTTGCAAGCTAAACATGAATGATCAGTCTTGAAAGTTTTGGAAGGTAAACCTCTAACCAAGTTTCCTTTGACCAGCTTGTTGATGTTCTTGAAATTCACATGACCTAGTATTCTGTGCCATAGATGTGCTTCTTCAAGTGTTGCCTTAGCTATCAAACATGTAGCTTTCTCAGAGGAGATAATATTCTTCATATCAATACTATACACATCATTGTGTCTTGGTGCCCTAAAAATCACCAAGTTTTCATCCTCAAACTTAAACTCAGGGGATAGAATAAGACACTCTGTATCAGTGAACAACACAGGGTACTTCTTGTCACATATCTGAGAAACTGATAAGAGATTGAACTTGAGCTCTTTCACATAACGAACATTTTCAAAATCAATCTTTCCTGTCTTGATAGTTCCTTTTCCAGTAATTCTTCCTCCAGTAGCATCATCGCCAAAAGCAACTTTTCCTCCAAAGTATGGCCTAAAATCTGACAGAATTTCCTTTTCTCCTGTCATGCTTCCAGAGCAACCACTATCAACAATTAAATGATCTTTAAGCTCCTCTTCTGGGTTGCCCTGCACAATAATAAGAAAGTTAGTTTCTTTTAGGAACCCAAGCCATTACTGACTTGTGTTCCCCTTGTGGAGTCACATACTTAAAATCTTTAAGTATGTAATTTCCACTGTTTTTGTGAACATGATCAATTACTTTCTTATGTTTCAAAACTTCATCTTTGTTAGAAAAACAACTTTCTTTTTCAGCAATATTTTTCTTTCCACCCACACTTTGTGAAAGTACTGGTTGGTCCCCAGCAGTACTTTCCTTCTTGACCCACATTGTTTTAACTGTTTGTGTCGAGGTCTGTGGTTTAGGGACTCTTCTGTAAGGCCTTTTATCAGCAGTACCTTGATTGGGTGAAAATCTCCTAACAGTACTTTGAGAGAATACTGTTTTTGGCTTACAAGTATCTTGAAAAGTGTGACCTGAAGGTACTGGTTGTTTGGAAAAAGATCTTCTCTGTTGAGGGTACCTATAGGTTTTTGTGAAATTGCTATGGTAGACCCTATTTGAATGATTCCAAACCGGTTTGTGTGAAACTGGTTTTGTCTCTGTTGGCCTATGTTGAGCAGACTTAGTCTTTGGGTATTGACTTAAGTATTCTGAATGTAAGTTACAATCTTTTATCAAGTGATTAGGACTATAACAAACAAAGCATAATTTTTGATTCATTGACCCAAATCCTGTTCTTTGAGGTTTATAGCCAAGACTAGTATGACCTCTAGGTGAATGATTAAAAGAATTTTTAAAGTTAGCAGTATTTTGAAAAGAGTTTCGTGAAGGTACTGCAGAGTGACTAGCAGTCCTTTGAGAATACTGCTGGTTTTTGAGAAACTTTAGAAAACCTTTTATCATTGTTTGTATTCCTAGCA
>LBNU01002598.1:76532-132882 GCA_014162995.1 Artemisia annua | reverse complement strand
TGTGTTATAATTTTGGCTTCCATTGACTCTAAAGTCAATTGATAACCAAGAACTTCAGTCCTAGCTTTATTATGTTTATCTCTTTCAGACACATAATCACTAAGTACCTTTTGATAAACATTATTGCACTTAGAGCATACCTCAGTAGCAGTAGGTGAAGTGGGTGAAGTAGCAACCAAAGCCAGCAGAACAGGTTCATCTTCACTTTCCATGTTCCAATCAAAGCCTCCAAGATCTTCAGTAGAATCCAAATCAAGACATCCTGGTTCCTCATCAAAAGCTGTGCTCCAATAAAATTCCTCCATTGCAACCATAGATAGAGTAACTGGTTCATCATCAAATTCAGTACTCCAGTCAATCTCTGATAGATTTTCTTGAGCCACTAAAGCTTTTGGTTTTGGTTCAGGAACTTCCTTGATTTCAATCTGGGTTTTGGGTTTCTCAATCATCGTGTTTGCTTGATACTTGGCAAACTTGCATTCCCTTGCAAAGTGTCCAGTCCTTTGACAATTGAAACATTCAATCTTAGACTTATCAAATGCTATACCCTGTTTGGCTTTGAAATCAATGCCTCTTCCTGTTTTCTTCATGAAATTCTTGATCCTAGCAGTAATCATAGCAACTTGCCATCTGATATCAATTTCTTCAAGATCATCTTCTTCAATCTGCAGCAGATCTTCTTTATAGGTAACAGGTAAAGTGGCTTGCTGAGCAAAGAATGAGCACACAACATCATCACAATTGATGTTGTTTGAGGGTGGTGGAGTGGTAGTGGTCATTGTTGTGTAAACATCACCAACAGTACTTTGTACAGGATAAGCAGTACTTTTAGTGGAAGTACTGCTTGTTTTTGCAGATGACACAAAAGTAATATTGTGTGAGGTTGAACCAGATTTACCATTCATCTCATGCTCATACACCTTCAAGTTATTGTAGAGATCATCAAAGTCCATAGTAGCCAAATCAGGTTGACCTCTGATCATAGTAGCAATGACATGCCAGATAGATGGTAGACTCCTTAGAAACTTCAAGTTTGCATCTTCAGTAGATATATCTACACCATGTATCTCTAGCATGCTGAGAAGATTTTGAAATCTCTCATAAGCAGCATCAAGCCCTTCTCTTTCTCCAACAGTAAAAGTTTCAAACTGCTGCTTCAACAAACTTCTGTGCATCTTCTTGGAAGCATCATTACCTCCAAATCTTGTCTTGATAGCAGCCCATAATTGTTTTGCATCCTTAGCATTGTGAAACTTTAGCAGGTGACCATCAGGTATAGCAGACAACAGTATGTTGAGAGCTTTGTCTTGATTCCTTTTCACAGTAGCAGATAGTTGTTGCTGAGGTGGTTTGGGTTGTCCCTCAACTACTACAGGTTCTTCAAGAACTTGATTGCCATTGACAATGATATCCCAGAGTGCAGAGTCAGTGATAGCAATGTACTGCCTCATCTTCATGCTCCATAGATCATATTCACCCTTCTTGACTATAGGAATTCGAACAGTGGTGATGGATGGCATTGGTGTAGGTTCAGGTGTCGACATCTTGTAGGGTTGGTTTAGAAAATCGATTTGGTTTAAGGTTTCTTCTTAATCAGAGTTTCCACACAAGCTCTGATACCACTTGTTGGATCGTTATACTCTGACCAAACTATTTTATATAGCTTGTTAAAGGTTTAGCAGTCTTGGATAAATCCTAAACTACTAATAATGAAACACTGAGTTACTCTGTTTAAGTATGCGGAATTACTTAACAAAGCTAAGAAGAATAACAAACTTCAACGATTATATGAATCACCTTGAATCTGCTTATTGAATACAGACTCACAAACAACCCTAATATCTCTAATATCGAACTTTAGCTTTTCTCTCTAAAACCGTATATCTAACTAATATCGACCTAGGAATCCTTTTATATGCACAAGGAAAACCCTAGTCGGTTTACAATACTTGAACGACAAGTAAACTATCTCTAAGTATAGAACATTCTAGACTTTACATAATATTCCTTAAACTAATCTCTAATATCGTCAGTCTTTATCCTTTAGCAGTACTTTGACTTTATCCAACGAGCAGTACTTTGATCATGAGCAGTACTTTGACTTTAACACTTCAGCAGCACTTTGATGTCCAGCAGTACTTTGATCTTTATACCCCAACAGTAAATGAATAATCAAAAGGTCCATAACTGCCAATCAACAATAATATTCTCCAAGGATCATTTGTGACATTCTTGAATACTTAAAGGGCCATTAATGTCATATCTCCAAATTACCTTCAAAAGGACCAAAAATGACAACTTCTTGAACTTGAGGGGCCATTTGTGTACTTTCTCCAAACTTTATCTTAAGATTAATCTTGCCATTTCTGAAACTTTGAGGACTTCAATGGGCTTTATGAACTTTGACTTTGACCACTAGCTTTCCCGGCTCCGGCTTTAGACACTTTTCCAAATCTCGTGCTCGTTTTGTCATTTTCTCGTGATTTTTCGTCCATTTCTTATAAATCCATGCCTGCACATTCAAAAACACAAAAACACAAGTATTTGGCATATATGGGTTAGTTTTTGGTCTATTTGGTCGGGTTTTGGTCAATAAAAGGTATGTGTATAAACACATACCACTACGTTACACCAGCTACGCCGTAACACATTTATGAGTTACGCCGTAGCTAGTGCCGGGCCTATAAATACAAACCTAATTTCTGCATTTTGGCATACAACTTTCTCACACACAAAGTCAGAGATCGTTGGGAGCATTTAAGAGGCCCCTCTACAGCAGCATATTGAGCCTTTCCAAGGGAGAGATCATACCTAAACACCATAAGTTTTAGCATTTCATTATTTTCTTTACATTTCGAACTAATTGTATTTGTAAACATCATTTCGAGTGTTAAGTTTAATATGATCGGCTAAGCACCTCTGGTGCTAGCCTAGTTATGATTCTTACATTGTTTTGATTATGTTTTCGTACTTTTCTTGATGCTTCTACGTGTGTGCATGCTTAGTTTATCATAAGAACCTTTAATTGCGGTAGTTTAAATGACCCGACCATACTTGGTATGCTAGGAGAATTGACCATAGGACCCCAGCATAGTTGAGTTGCGAGGATATGGTTGGGATGACAACTAACCACAGACCTTGTGTGCAATTTACCATAGGACCACTTACCGGGTCGGATAAACTTAAGTAGTTAAAGTATGGTCTATGATCGTGACAACGGCCATACTTGGTAAGTCTAGCATGTAGTGGCACTTAATGACTCAAACTCGTCTACCGTACGTCGTCTTACTAGCATGGGGTAGTGCCTGTGGTTCCTGGCAGGATTCGGGGGAGATAGGCTAGGGAACTTGACCATATTAACCTAGTGATATATGTCCGCCCCACCTGAAGCATGAGATTAGTTTAATAGGAAACGTAATCATAAACATTGTTGGATGAGTAATTAGGCTAGTACACTTCTCTCTTATTGCTCACAAACTTAATTTAATTTACTTGTTCATTCGCTTTCAGTTTCATTTCAATCAATCAATTATTTCATCTTTCAAATCTGTTTAATTTAGTGACATTAGACTTAGATATAATCCAAACCACATAGCTCTTGGGACGACCTCGGTTTTACCAATTACTAGTCTACACGCGACCGGATTCTCTGTCCGTTAGTGCAATTAGGTAGACCTTAGGTAATCGAGACTTTATAAATATTAAGACCTGATCAGTAAAACCTGCATCAGAACCCTTGGTCACTAATATTATTATGTGTTTTGGATTGGTTTCTGGCGATGGAAAACCTCCGCTCAGTTGAAGGCTCCTGGAGTGTCCAAAAGCAGCTCACAAAAAGCTCTTTTGTTAAGACAAGAACTTAAAACTCCATCAACAGCAAGTATGCCCTTTCTAGAGACACATATCGCTGCAACATTCCTGATTAGGTTTGTCTGATCAGTTGATTCATGAAACAACAGCAAGGCCTCTCCTACCTCTACATCTACATCCGAATTAGAATCAGTTATCTCCACATCAAGAACCTTACTAACATCTATACCAACCGCATCATCCATCATTTCTGCAAAATTGCTAACACGATTTTTCAGTCCATTGGTATCTTGTCTAAGGATTTTAGCATGGGTTCCCCATCTAAGACACCCATCATTATTTGTTGATGCCATAACCACTCTAGATCTTTCTGTTTTACTTCTTGGCCTCCTTACAGATGGATTTGGAACCATTGTTTCTTCACGAGTAATAGCCGTGTTCACATAATTCTTATCTCCAGCTATGCCACGAGTTGATTCGGATGTAGAGGTAGCAGAGGCGGCGAGTAATAGTCCTTTTTCCGATTAATTTGTTTCAAGCTAAAGATCACGCGAGCAAGCAGTGAATTAGGTCATGACGGTGTAACAGCCATGGATGATCTCTACAACAATCATCCTGATAAAGTATTTGGTAAATATATTCTCGGTATCTTCTCAAAAAGCTCCAAACGGCCTTATTTTTCGATAGTTATGTATTTAATTTGACCTTTAATTTGATTTTGCAGGGAAAATAAGTCCTACCATTATCTTGAAAGACGAGTATTGTATATGTGTTACCGGAGTGAAGAATGTCTAAGGGGGTATAAGCAAGGAGTGAGCACCGATCTTTTTACTGCTTTTCTTAATGTCCACTCTACCCCCGTAGGCTTTCCATCGCCCTCCCGTGGTCACTCATCGCTTATACCCCCTTATACATTCTTCACTCTAGTAACACATATACAATACTCGTCTTTCAAGATAATGGTAGGACTTATTTTCCTTGCAAAATCAAATAAAAGGTCAAATTAAATACATAATTATCATAAAAGAAGGCCGTTTGGAGCTTTTTGAGAAGATCCAGAGAAGATATTTACTAAAAACTTTATCCGGATGATTGTTGTAGAGATCATCCATGGTTGTTAATCCGTCGTGACCTAAGTCACCGCCTGCATGCGTGATCTTTAGCATGAAACAAATTAATGGGAAAAAGTACTATTACTCATCGCCTCTGCTACCTCTACATCTACATCCGAATCAACTCGTGGCATAGCCGGAGGTAAGAATGATGGGAACATAACTATTACTCGTGAAGAAAAAGTGGTTCCAAATCCATCTGTAAGGAGGCCAAGAAGTAAAACTGAAAGATCTAGAGTGGTTATGGCATCATCAAATAAGGATGGGTGTCTTAGATAGGGAACCGAGGCTAAACTCCTTAGACGAGATACCAATGGACTCTGAAAAAGTGTGTTAGCAATTTTGCAGAAATGATAGATGATGCGGTTGGTACAGGTGTTAGTGGTGTTTAGAGACCAAAAGACTCTCATATTTTATATAAAACGCATCTTTCTTACACATACTCTATCACCACCACCAGATCCGGCCAGCCACCACCAGATTCGGCCAACCACCACCAACATTCAAGAACCCGAAACATTTTCTTTCATAAAATCCAAAAAAAGCCGCACTACTCATTTAAAAAAATTTAAAAAAATAAAAAAATCAAAACTAAAATTACTTAACAAAATCAAAACACAAAAATGCTTTTCTCACAAAACTGTCACCAGACCCGTCACCGTCACCATCAACTCTTTGGTCGACCCATGAAACCGTCACCATCAAACTCGAGTAAACAAGAGAAAGAAAAAGAATCTTTCAAGTATTTTCGTTTATTAAACAAAAGAATCTTTCATAACACATCATACATCTCGACATCTATAGTGCTTAAAAGTGGTGATGTTGTGTTTTGGATCAAATAAAAGAAAGAAAACGAGAAATAAAGAATATGTGTTAAAGTGTTGATAATGTTAGAAGTGATGTTTGTGGATGAGCTTTAAGATGAAAAAAAATGAGTGGGCTAACATGTGTGGGTGGGAAGTTAGTAAATGAGTTATATGGTATATTAAATAAGTGTATTTTGGTCTTTAAACACTTTCAATAATAAAACAAAATATTAAATTTGACTAAATAATTGAATAAGAAATGATAGACAACATGCCTAAAACTATGTGGCAAGAGTTGATTGGTTTGTAAATAATAAATGAGTCCGTACTACTACAACCAATAAACTCTTGCCACACATTTTTAGGCATATGATTAGACATGTATGCCTATCATTTCTTTAATTGAATATATATCGTTGGGAAAATCTGCATATTTTGTTCGCTTAGAGCAAGAGGTGTGGTGGTGCCGTGGGTGGCGCCATCACCACCAGCCTAAAATACCCCATGGCGCACCACACCGGGACCTGCGCCGTCGCCATGGCTCCACGCCGTGGGCAATTTTTTTTTTCTTTTTTTTTTTGGGAAAATAGGAACGTTGGCATGCATTTTTGAATTGGACCGTTATATCAGCGGCTATAATGCCCTTTTTGTGACATTTTCCAAAAAAAAAACTCACAATTAAACCCATAAAAACCTTATAAATACCCCTTATTATTTCATACTTCTCACACACTTCCAATCTACTACTAATCTCTACTTCTACTATTTTTTTCATCCAAAATGAATCCAAACTCACCATGGATCAACAACATGCTAAACGATCCGACGAACGAAATGCCGGGATCGTCTTCGAATCCCGATTACTATTCGGGATCGTCTTCGAATCCCGGTTACATTCCCACCTTCCAAACCTCATTTATGAATCCCGAAGATCTAGCATTGTTTAGCCAATGGAAATTACAACAACAACAACAACAACAATATAATCAATTTACACAGTCTCAACAAACAAACCAAGCCATCCCTTCCCAACCAAATTCGGACCATGGTTCGTTTTATCAAGTTGACGAAGACGAAGATGAAGATAAAACGGAATCCGATGAAGAAGTTGTTCCGACACCGACCTAAAAAAATCGAGGAGCAAGACGATGGCGAAGAAGCCAAAGTCAAAGGCGAAGACGAAGAAAACCAACAAAGACAAAGAGGTCGATGAAGATGTGGTCCCGTCCTGACAACCTCGAACTTTTTAGACCCAAGAAGAGGAGTATCTTTTGGCGGAGTATTTCATTCAAATTTCCGAGGATCCAAAAGTAGATGCGGATCAACAAAGGGATACGTTTTGGTACAAAGTGCTCGACGCATACAACACGGAAGCCCAGAGGCTCAAGTATACTACTCGTACCAAAAACATGTTGACGGGAAAGTGGACTCCAATGAATAAAGATATCAAGAAGTTTAATACGGTTGTGGATGAAACGGCGGTTATGAGTGGGGAAGGTGATAAAGATTTTATGAATCGTTGTCACATTTTGTTTAAAAAATCAACGGGTTATGAATTTAGACACTTGACGGCTTGGGGCTTTTTGAAAGACAAGCACAAGTGGAAAAATCCCGACTCGACTTTGGCAAGACGTAACCGTCTTCGACCTACGAACGAGGAGCCCGAGCATTTTGGAACCGATGCGTTGCCACGGCCAGACGGCATGTACCGGGTTTCTAAGAGTCAACGTTCGTCAAACTCGACCGCTAGTTCCGGTTCAAATACGGCATTGTTTCAAGAAATGTTGCAAATGCAATGCGAGTTAGACCGCAAGGCAAAGATGGATGTTCTCGAGCGAGAGTCACTCGCGAGAGTTACTTTATATGAATTTCAAAAGATTGCCGAGGAGATGCGGGTGCTAGAAATGAATACTAGTAAGATGGATCCGATCAACGCAAGGGTCGTGAAATCACAACAAGCTCGAATTCGGGTAAAGTATCCTACCGACGAGGATTAGGCTTTTATTTCTATCTTTATGTATTAGGATTTTAATTTTATGCATTTTTTCCTAAATGTAATGTGTTTTTTTTTTAATGTAATGTGTGTTTTTTTTAATTAATGAAGTTTATTTTAGTTTATATTGTGTATATTTTATTAAAAAAAATAAAAATAATAATAAAAATAAAAAAATAAAAAATTGGCTGACGGCACCAGAATTTCTGGTGCCAACGGATACGGGCAAAATGTGGTGCCGTGGGGATTCTGGTGCCGTGGAGATTTTTGCTGACGTGGCAGCACTTTTTGCCCACGGCACCACATCGGCTCCACCATACCTAATGCTCTTAAGGACCGTGATGCATGTTTCATTGATGTCCAATAAAATTCTTCGGAGTAGTTTTACATTGATGCACATATTCTTTTATTACAACATTTGAGACAAGTACTTGCTGGAATTGACGAAATAAATGGAATAGAAAGTTGTTTACTTGGGAAAGCTTTTTTTATATTAGTTTACCAGATTGACAAGAATTGTTCTTTTATACCAATTTGAAAATGAATTGTTTGCCCTTTAGTTGTCAAATGTTGAATGAGCGCAAACACATAAAGAAAATTGAATTTTTGGGTGCTCTTTAGAAACGGTGCCAATCGGTTAGAACCGAAACACCTGAACCGGAACCAAAACATGTTCTTCAGTCCAATTCTCAGTTCCTAGGCCATGCATTTTTCAATTCTCCTGGTTCCGGTCCAATTCTCAGTTCCTAAGCCATGCATTTTCCGTCGCAATACACTTCATCAGTTCTCTTAGTTCAAACAAAGTCATATAGCCAGAAAACAAATTAGAAAAAACACAATTTCAACAAATACCATTCCATTTCGGCTTTAAATGCCTCCATACATCAAAATCACCCCAAAACTTGGTTAATATACTACTACACTATCACCAAAATGACCCCTCAACACATAATAATACTAGTAGCATGATAATATGTACAACAAACTAACAACTATCCCTTCGACCACAAGTCCCTAAAGATACAAAGTCCTTCAAAACATTCTGACCATGTCATATAAGTACAAATTGCCAATGAGACGGCTTAATTGGTTAGCGAAACTCCTTCCACATATCTTCAAGCACTCTGAAAATCTGACCTTAAAGGGGCACGTTTAAATTAACCGAATCTTGATATTTCAAGATGAAATTGGTTCATAAGGATATGATAACCACGGGTGTTTCAGAGCTTCTGTGGCAGAAGGGCGTTTATTTGGATTGATTTCCAGCAGATGAGAGACGAAGTCTATGAACCCTTGATCACCCATGGGTAAGCGATGTCTTAATGACGTCTTTTTGGGAATCAAGTACTCTAGTCTGTTTGTGTCCTGAAGAAAAAGGAAACATGAAACAAATATTCGATAAATAAAGGTGTGTTATCATGTAGATTGGTACTCTTAGAATACTTGCTTCTATGATCCGTAAATGGAAGATACATGTGACTTCACTAAAAAAAGGGTATAAATGGGGTCAAGAAGACAGTTTTCACATTCAATTTGGTTGTATGATCTATTGCTCAGAACCATATAAATTAAACTAAACAAATGGATCTCGGAAGGATAATTTTAAGTAATACTGAAAAGTGGGCAAAACAAAATAAAGGTGGCATTTTTTATTTTTTTATTTATTTTGATAGGCAAATGTACTACAATCTCACTAAAATAGTACAATCCACATGTGACATGTCCCCGACGGGACTTAATCCCACAATCTCTTGGTTGGGGAGCATCTCACACTATACCGCTAGGCTACAAGTTCTTTGATAAAGGGTGGCAATTTTGACTGCAGGGTTCGTTTTGTTTTGGGTTCTAACTGTTCAAAAAAAATATATAATAATAAATAAATAAAAATAATAAATAAAAAAGACTAAAAGAGAGGTTCAAATAAACTGAAAGTCGCCCAAAGTAAATTATTTCATGCATAAAACCTCTGAAGTCGTTTTTGTTTAAAGATTTTGATTATTGCTGTAATAACGGTGTTTTTAAAACCATGCTAAAAAAATGATCTGTTTCAACCACGAACCCACTTTGAAGTTACCTAACCCACCTCACTCACCCATCTTGCCACCTTTCTATTAAAATGTGCAAAATCATTGCACACAAAAGAAAACACACCCTTTGAATTTATAGCAAGCAAGACAAGTAAAATGAAAAAAATAAATAAATAAAAAGAATTATGGGGTACCTGGTTACGGTCATAAAGCATGTGATTTTTGGAGAAGTATTTGTATGTGTCTCGTCCTTTGACAAGCATGTCTTGGCCAATTGGACTAATAATTCCAATCACACGGGCAAGTAAAGTAGCAGGGGAATCGTTCTGAAAGAGAACCTGTAAAATAGGAAACCTCATTTCAGAAAAATGAACAGCATATTAAAAGCTGTACATACAAGTAATATCAAATTGAGAATTGAAAGAAAAAGAGATGCTGTGTTCAGTGACTGTTTTTTCTAAAACAGTCACTATAGTCTGCGTGCTTTTCCTCTATCTCATTTCCAATTTAAAGTTGGTGTAAGGTGCATTTTTAGGACATCTCAATTTCCTCAAAATCTTGCTACCAAGCTTTAAGACAAACAAAACTGAATAAATTCAAAGTAGCAATGAAACCCTCTAAGCAATTTCATAGATTAACATTATATGTCATGTGTCGCTGTTAAAAGTGGCAATTTTGATGCATTTACTTACAAATGGGTCGATTCAGGTTATGTTATATCTCTAAAGGGTCATACAAGTAAGATCAGAACATATGCTTTAAGAAACAGATCAAACAGGATGAAAGCCGGCTAAAGTGTTTTTTAGCATTTGAAACCCGAAATCATTTTATTCAATAAAAAAGATACGCATGCAAATAATACGGAGTATGATATTTGTAATCATATGCTGCACGCTATTTATTTATAGGAAAGAAAAAAAAATGGGCAAAAAATATTTCAGGTCAACCCGACTCATACAAAAAACTCTCTAACTTGACCCAAGCCCCTTAGTATAAGAGAGAGACTCACATTTCCGGTACAAAGTTCAGCCAAGATGCAGCCAAGGGACCAAATATCAATCTTTTTGTCATATGGGAGCCCCAAAATGACCTCTGGAGCACGATATGACCTAGACTGAACATATGAGCAAAGATGATCTGTCTCAAAACAGCTACTTCCAAGATCAATAACCTTCACTTCACATCTACTGTAACTCTTCACCAAAATGTTCTCAGGCTTCAGATCACAATGTATAAGCCCAAGACCATGCAAAAATTGAAGTGCCTCTAAGCACTGGATGGTTATTGACTGCATGATAAAAGAAAAGCAATGTAAACGTTCTACTAGTTTCGTTCTCATAAGGAATGTAAAAGAATTAAGGTGATTAAACCCATTTACTGCAATGTATAATTTTTGGATTATATTTCATCTCTACTGGTCGAACGGGACAAAACAGAAAATTTGTTTCAAGAGGAAACGGTAGAGCAGGTTGAAACTTGTAAGCCGCCTAGAGTATCTATTTGATGCATATAACCTTCTAAAGCACTTTATGTCTGATATAGCCTTTTCTTTAATCATATGTAACACTTTAATTATTCAGTATACAATTCACAGAAAGTATTTGGGTCAACCCAATCCTATTTGTTTCAACCAGTACGAAAAAGTACTTGTATTGACCCATTACCCGCCCTGTCCATTTGGCCACCTTTAATAAATAGGTACAACATACCTGCAATCTTGGCATTGTGAAATNACCCCAACCCGTGCTGAAGTTTCTTTATATTAGCCAACATACTAGATGGATTCAGAAATAAGAACCACTTACGATGGTAGTTAAAGTATCATAAAGTCTGAGAAGCTTGATACTTGCCAGGATCATTGTTTTGTTGATGTTATTTTAGAGCTTTATTCTCAGACTTGATCAAAGAAGTCTTGTGGTTTTTATCATTTTCCCACGTCTCAGCCGTTTGAATGATCATGTCTTTGAAGTACTTTGCTAAATTGCAGCAGACCAAGATTACTTCGTAGTGGGGTTAACTGATAGCGCAGCTATCACAGATTTAAAACAACATGAAATTCTTGCCTCTCAAGCATTTCTGGAGATACACTGGGATTCAAAGAAGTATATAAGTTAATAAGACAATGCAAACATCGTTAACTTATAAAGGTTATACTCCAGCCGAGGAAAAAAAAAAAACTTATTAGCATGAATTGTAATTGATAGAAATTTCTGGTTACTCGACTATCTTCCAACAGTTCAACTCTTCGCTAAATATGCAGCTTGAAAATACGAGTATAAGTATAGATTAGAACGGCTGGGACGTTAGAATGTAAGCTATCAACAAAGGAATGTATATTTACACCATAAAAAGAGTTTACACATCCACATCCCTTTTGCAACTATTTTATGTCCCTAATACAGCATCATACATGTATTTGTCGTTTTCCTTGAAATTGGGGTTCTATTACTATTCATAATTTGTGTATGTGATTTGACTTTGGTGATGACTGTATAATGAGCTTTATAATAGATAACATCACCAGCTTACGTGTCAAGTGAAATGCAACAGATGACATACCTGTTTTTTCTGTGCACAATTTTGAGATTAAAGGTTTCATACTCTTCGGCCTGAGCCTTCATCTGGTTAAGTTGCTCTTGAACAGCAGCGGCCTCTTCATCCTCCAGAGATGCCCCTGGTTCTCTTAAACCACCAACTTTCTGGTTCTCTTGACGGGCCCGTTCAGCATAATTATAATTTGAAAGAGTAGAAGGGCTGGAATCTGCTGAACCTACATCATCTTCATCCCTGGAACTTTTAACAGGCGACGAGCTACTACTTTTCTGTCTCCATGGAGGGATCAGATCAGCATTTTCCTTGCTTCGAATAGCATTATCAGCTCTATTGGAACCAGTAAACGGTTGACCATTTCTAGGAGGTGGAAAAGAAAATCCACTTTCATTCATGTTTTTTGTTAATTTACCTGAACTTCTAGGTTTATCTTTCATAGCTTTATCAATTAATTTCCTTTCAGAATCGTGCGATGAATTATACTCCAACTCCCCCTCGCTCTCCCGGACCTCACTACCAAAATCTGCTACATCACTATTGATCCCAACACCAATTGATCGTACCGAACCATGTTGATCTTCATCTATACAGAGATCATCCATATGGGGCCTGCCAGTTTTACCCAATATTTGACCTTCAGTTAACATAAGGAGCTCGTCTGTTTGTGAAACAAACTCCTTCCACACAGACTCTGGACGCATCAACTCATCTTCATCCATCAACTGTCCGTCATACTGACCAGTCATATCATCCAAGTGATGGACGGGGTCCACATTTTTTGAAAGAAAATATTGGTCACCAGATAAGTATGAATCCTCTTCCGCAAATGACTGATCATCATCCTCAATTTTTTCTGGACCATTTTCTTGTGTACCTTTACTATTCCCGTGATCTGTTTTCTTTTCATTATCACTCGGGTAGTCAATTTCATGAGCTAGAAACCAGGTCTCATCTTCAATAGGTTGTCTCATATAGCCAACATCATCATCGTCATCATATTCATCAGAGTCCCAGTAGTCGTTTGGGTAATCAATAGTATCACTCATACCATCACCAATTGTAGCGAAACCAGATACTAGATCAGAAGTGTCATCTGTAATGCCTTGACTTACAGAGAACCAATTGCCTCCAGCAAGCCTTTTTCCACCTAAATCATTTAAGAGTGGATGATAATACGTAAGAAATTTATACTTGTATATAATGACAACAGGACAGAAGAGGGCATAAATGTAAATAATTTAGAATGTGGCCTGTCATCAATTAAAGCTTAAATAAAGGTCAGTGTATATCTTAGCCCATATTCATGTGGAACTTGTTCTTTGTGTTTACTTGGATTTCGCAAACATTAGCATGGGGATGGTGAATTATAAATAAGCTACAAAAATAGCTCATGCACTACAAACTTAGTATCCAGCATCCGGATATACAATTAGTAGTAGTTAGATAAATTCGTAAGGAGGAAGCACCAGAATTCTTTTTGTTCCACCAACATATCAAATTTATATCCTAGACAACGATTTACAATGTCCAAAATCAAGTATGAAACTTTTCACACTGTCCATAATTCGGAGTTGTATCAACACTTCTACTTATGTTTCCTTAATCAACAATGGCAAATTTTTAGAAACAGTTACCCGTTAGACCAAGTGTGCATCATCAGGTAAACCGTAAATTGGCAAATTAGAGGATAAGAACTTGTGTTGCCAACAAGCAGGGGCTCCATGTCATGCAACATCTGCACCATATAAAGATGGAATAACATGTATGCCTTTATGTAATTCTTTTTTTAGACTTTTAGGGAAGCATAAATAAGGAACTACACGATCTACTGCCTTCTCCACATCCAAAGGAATAGTGTTATTCCCATAGTCACATGGAACGGGGATCGTTCCGGTATGCAATCGAGGATCGGGATCGCGGTTCACTAGGTGCCTAAAATTCGGTTCGATGGGGGTAGGGTCATTCGTGATCGCTCCTGATATGATGTACCTAATAATTAATATATTCCTAAAGATTATTAGAAAAAATCCTAACATCCAAAATTAGAAAAATAGTTTAATACTTATGAAATTTCCATAAGTCATAACCATTAGTCAGTTACATACTAAACTTCCTATAATGAAATTAAAAAAGAGTAACAATTTTAGGATTGGGAAGGTCTCAGATTCGGATCGTTAATTTCCTGTTCCCGACTGTATCGTACCAAAATTGGGAACGCGTGAACTGATCGCAATTCATGGCCTTTTTAGCGAATTATGTTACTATGGACTTATTGCATTACCATAAGGAGAATAATTTTTCAATAGAGATCTTGTTCGCAGACGCTGCACAGCAAAGGGCACAACTTGTTGTCGACGTATCTTTCTAATCTGCTAATTGCCACATTTTCCTTTGGTCAAATGAATCATACTTCTTTCTCTTGATAGAATGGTTAATCAATTTCTATTATTAACTTGATTCATAATCATAAGCAATATGTTGCGCAAGTCAGTACATAATCCCTGATGAACTAAAGAGTTGTGTCACAGGGCGGAGGAACAATGATAGAGCATTAACATAGGTATGTGCATGTAAAACTCAGTCACTTTTGTGTCTATGTATACCTTCGACAGTAAGCAACAGCCATACAAATTCTAACAGCTACTTAATTACTAAATAAGATAAAATATGTGATGCATAAAATTAGTGATGTGGCCATAACGATTTGTTTATATGCCTAAGGGTGTAATACAAAATTACAAATACTAGTATCAACTACATATACCACGTAAATGTTTTTAAATAACTTCAAAATGAACACAAATGTAAATACTACCAGACCTGCATTGTTTAATTCCTGGCCGATTGGAACATCCAGAAACGATCCAATAAGAAAGGAACTGTCGCCATTGACAACATTTGAACCAGGTCCATCACGTTGATGCTTCTCCTCCCATGTTATAGTTGACTGTTTATCGTCTAACTTGACTTTAACAGGTGCTAACCTTGGCAACTCTTCCTTCTGTTTCTCCGAAATGACAGGAAAACCCAAACCACCATAAGCTTTTGTTTCAGTACTAGTATCGTAACTGGTTGACGCATCTCCCTTGGAGGATGGAAATACCGTTTTAACAGAACAAGCATTCCATGACTCTGATGAACTATATTTGATTTCATCATTTCTCGACCAAGGGTTATCCATAAATTCCTTAGGTTCAATAATTTTGCTCATACTCGACTGTTTTCTGTCTGCGGAAAAATCCTTCTCTACACCCACTTTCACAGTGGCTCGATTCTTATCATTTGACTGAGAAGAAACCGAATACTCTTTCACATCATTTGCTTTAACATCAACTGACCCGTAACTAGAACTAAACTTCTTTGGAAATTTCTCGAGCACAGTTTCTTCTGTATTATTAGATGACGATGTATAACTTTTATCCACATTTTTGCGTTTACTATCGAATCCATTTTTTGGATTCCCATTTTCCATTTCTTTCACAACAAATTCCTCTTTCAAAGCTCCATCACGCGTTTGAGTACTTTCATTTGTTGATTGCCATTCACACCAGATTTCGCCATAGCCTCTTCAAGCTTAAGACCTTGCAAAAACCCGTTCAAATCACCCCGGTTCCCAATCTCGTTACGGAATGCAGCCTCAGCCTTATCAAGCTTATTAGTCTTCAGAAATTCAAGTATACCGTTAACCGAACTTGGCTCCACCATATCCCAACTCCTACACACACACACACACCCAAAACCATCAGATATAACCAATTTAACATTTCAAAATAATCATGTCTAGCAACAAAAACCTGACTATAACTACTCTTTACAAAACCAAAAACTAATCCAATAAATTACAGAGAAAACAGCTCGACATTAAAGCACCAATAAATGCAATGAGTTCGTATCCATCGTGTGTAACATAAAATTAATATATACTCCGTAACATAATCTAAACAAGTGTGATATTAATGGTACATAATCGTAAACTAGACCTAACTTAGCAAATACAGATATGTGCATTTTCTAAAATAGCTAAGTCCATTGGCAGAACTACAGGGTCCGGGGGTGTCACGAACTCACGCGCCAAAAAAACAACCCATACTTTCTTAAATTCATTGGGTCTAACGAATTTTGTGCTTGTAGTACTTGCTTACTTAGTTCATTAATAAGTGAAAAGTAAACTCGATTTTTATCAAACTCGGACCGTATTAATGAAATCATACGCTTTTAACATTTTAAAAAGTTTCCGCACCCGGCCACTTATACTCCTGGTTCCGACACTGTCTATGTCTAGCTTCAAAAACCTAACTAACTACTTTTTACAAAGCCTAAAAATCTATTTTATGGGGTGTTTGTTTAAGCTTATATACGTCGGCTTATGAGCTTATTTGCGTTTCGGCTTATATCTCATAAGCCCCAATTTTCCGGCTTATTTTGAGACTTGTGGGCTTATATAAGTTTATCATAATATGATAAACTTATATAAAGTCTTGAAATAAGCCGGAAAATTGGGGGTTATGAGATATAAGGCGAAACGCAAATAAGCTCATAAGGCGATGTATATAAGGTTATACAAACACCGTCCCCCTTAACCTAGATAACGCAAAGCCTCTATCGACGCATAAAGTTCATTTTATTCAAAACCTAGTAGAATAAATTACCTAAAAAATAAATCTCTGAATTAAATCCTGTATAGATATAATAATGAGTTAAAGTTCATGAAATATAAATTAAATAAACAACATAACTTTCATTAAAAATTAATAAATATATAAAATAAAGTAAAGTTATAGAAGCATAAGTTATACCTAACAAATCAGTAAATAAAAACACACAGTAGTGTGTGTTTTATGTACAGATCTTCTTCTTCAGTTGAAAGTGGGTGTTNAACTTGGCTCCACCATATCCCAACTCCTACACACACACACACACACACCCCAAAACCATCAGATATAACCAATTTAACATTTCAAAATAATATGTCTAGCAACAAAAACCTGACTATAACTACTCTTTACAAAACCAAAAACTAATCCAATAAATTACAGAGAAAACAGCTCGACATTAAAGCACCAATAAATGCAATGAGTTCGTATCCATCGTGTGTAACATAAAATTAATATATACTCCGTAACATAATCTAAACTAGTGCGATATTAACGGTATATAATCGTAAACTAGATAGACCTAATTCAACAAATACAGATATGTGCATTTTCTAAAATAGGCAAATAGCTAAGTCCAGTAGCGGATCTTGGGGGTCCCGGGGTGTCACGAACTCACGCGCCAAAAAAACAACCCATACTTTCCTAAATGCATCAGGTCTAACAAATTTTGTGCTTTTCGTACTTGTTTACTTAGTTCATTAATAAGTGAAAAGTAAACTCGATATTTATCAAACTCGACTGTATTAACGAAATCGTACCTTTTTTGTTCACTTTTTTTTCCGTATATCACATTTTAAAAAGTTTCCGCACCCGGCTACTTATAACCCTCGTTCCGACACTGGCTAGGTCCAGCATTAATAAAGTCTATAACTACTTTTTATGGGGTGTTTGTATAAGCTTATATACGTCGGTTTATGAGCTTATTTGCGTTTCGGCTTATATCTCATAAGCCCCAATTTTCCGGCTTATTTTGAGACTTGTGGGCTTATATAAGTTTATCATAATATGATAAACTTATATATATAAAGTCTTGAAATAAGCCGGAAAATTNGTTTCCGCACCCGGCTACTTATAACCCTCGTTCCGACACTGGCTAGGTCCAGCATTAATAAAGTCTATAACTACTTTTTATGGGGTGTTTGTATAAGCTTATATACGTCGGTTTATGAGCTTATTTGCGTTTCGGCTTATATCTCATAAGCCCCAATTTTCCGGCTTATTTTGAGACTTGTGGGCTTATATAAGTTTATCATAATATGATAAACTTATATATATAAAGTCTTGAAATAAGCCGGAAAATTGGGGGTTATGAGATATAAGGCGAAACGCAAATAAGCTCATAAGGCGACGTATATAAGGTTATACAAACACCATCCCCCTTAACCTAGATAACGCAGAGCCTCTATCGACGCATTGAGTTCATTTTATTACAAAAACCTAAAAAAAAATTAGTAGAATAAATTACCTAAAAAATAAATCCTCTATAGATATAATAACGAGTTAAAGTTCATCAAATATAAATTAAATCAGCTTAAAACCTAAAAAAACATAAATAAATAAAAAACAGTATACCTAACAAATCAGTAAATAAAAACACACAGTAGTGTGTGTTTTCAGAACAGATCTTCTTGAACTGTTGTTGTTGGTGACGTCAGATGAAAGTGGGTGTTTGAAGGATTCAATGTGTGAGTGAGTGAGTGAGGTTAACAATGGAGGAAATGATGGTGACGTGGCGAGGGTTTTTTTAATTACTAATTCATTTTAGCAGCTGCTATGAGAAATGATGATGACCTGGTGTGTTTGTTTTCTGGATTTTTAAAATGGACATTATTTTAGGGTATTTTAGGGGGC
The DNA here is from genome assembly GCA_014162995.1 of Artemisia annua. NCBI lineage: Eukaryota > Viridiplantae > Streptophyta > Magnoliopsida > Asterales > Asteraceae > Artemisia > Artemisia annua. The sequence goes on along the minus strand of LBNU01002598.1, from coordinate 114,078 downwards.
GTTTTATATGTGTTGTATTAGTTTATTTGTGTTGGGCTTACAATTTTGTGGCTTATGTTTGATATTTATGGGCCTTATATAACATTGTCAATGTTAAATGTTAAATGACAATGTTATATAAGGCCCATAAGTGTTAAAATAAACTATAAAATTGTGGCCTATTTTATATAAGCTGAACACATATAAGCTAATAAGCTATATGTAAGTTTAAACAAATGCCCGACACTCGCTAATTTTTAATCTTATTCTTCACCGACAAAAAACACGTAGATTATCATTACAACCTTTTCTCTTTTTTTCTTTTTTTTATGAACTAAATGATTTATAACTCTTTTAGTATTTGTAATAATAACATTACGTGAGAGTAATATGGTAAATTTGATCTGCATTCTCTATATATTTTTTAAAATGGACAATTAATTTGGGACAAGTCAAAAAACGTGAACAATAAATCTAGGACGAAAGGAGTACATTTATTATACAACTAAGCTGACCAGTTTATTTAGTTTCGACTAATGTATAAATTTGTCGACTGTAAACTCATAAATTCTTAGCGAATCTTGAAAAGAGCAGGTTATGAAAAATAAATTATCTAAAATAAGCTTAGTAATAATAGATTTCGTCGTAATAACAATATATAAAGACAACCAGCGTCTTATGATCCTGATTAACTTGAGAGTGTTGATGGGCACACTCCAACTTTTGATTTGCACACTCTAATATGCAATTTGCAGAAGCACCACATAAAAAGTGTACAACTGTTTGACGTACAGTTTGAAGTGTAAAATCAAAAATGAAAGCGTGCAACATCTCCTTTAACTTAATGGTTTACTTATAGTACTAGTATCCAACATGCTAGGAAGTGACCTATGTGTATAAGTGTTGACCATCAAATTAAGTTTTAAAAAAGATTGTCTTTTTTAACTAAACATTTATTGTCTAGCATGTAATTATAGGTGGTTGTTCTATAAGCTGAAATAATGTTTGATTGGTTGTTTTATGGTCCACAAAATAATGACAAATGTTTCAACGCAAAAATTATTTCTTATGGTGCATATAATGTCTATCCGAAATTTCAAATTATACCTTAACTACTTATAAAGCATGAATCATTTCTTTTAAAATGTAAAAGTTCTTAAATTGTGAATAATGTTCCATACCTATTTTAACCATTGTTAAAATAACAAGGCTTTGATTTTACATAATTAGATTGGTCTTTTAATTCTAACACTTTCTTATAATACATCTACTACCTATATAAAACAAGGTTTTGCAAAATAATAGCTTCTCCAAAATTACAGGATAATTACACGTGTATAATGCCTTCATCCAACGCTTCAGATTAACTTTCAACAAAAAAATATGGAAACAAAAAATTGGGCGGAGAACATTTTGCAACTCCCATTTGATCCACATCTAAAAAAAACACACATTTTCTCTCCTCTCAACTATCCCCAAAAAAACCCTAATTGAAATCCGAAAATCACAAACACGTCAAATATTAAATTTGTGTGAATCATTGATCAGATCATTTGATGATTGAAAAAAATCGACCCCATAAACCGGATAATTATGATATGTGTTCTAAAAAATCGACCCCATAAACCGGATAATTACACGTGTTATTTTTCAGTTTTGTTGAAGAAGGTGAATGTAGAAGTTTTTATTTGCACACAGGTTTGATATTAAATCGTGATCTTTTTATATTGCGTGAATGATTATTGGATTAATTCTGAAATTATGGATTGAACTTTATAATGGGTTATATGCACATAATCTGTTTGATAAAATACCTCAACAAAACTTGGATTAATAAATGTGTTCTTAAGGTTTTTATGATCAAGTTATATCTACAATTATAATCATCTATGTTGCAAGACCATGTGCCGCTACAATTTTAATCATCTATGAATCTATGATAAAGTAATCATCTATGATATGTTGAGAAAACTGGACATAGGGNTTTTTTTTTTTTGGCACAATTAGTTTTCAGCCAAAAAATGTATTGAAGGAGAAGGTTCAAACATCTGAGTCTTTGATTTTGAGTAGAGTATTTGATTTGAGTAGAGTAGAGTATGCTATCATTTTCATCATCTGTCATTTAAAAAAAATCTTAGAACTAGCCGCCCATCGGGCGGGCCTTGAAGCTAGTAAATTTATAAATGAAAAAGTCAATAATATTTTTAGTGTTATTGTACTTTGCTCTAATAATAAAAATGACAAGTTAACACATGGTGGATTTTTAATTCTAAAACACGTTTTCAAAAACAAGTTAACACATGGTGGTCTAATAAATATTGAATCCATAAGTTTTGCATCAAGGGCCAAACCAAAATCCTGATTTCACAAATATAATTATTTGCCACTATACACCGCCACTTTGTGCGAATATTCGTTCAGTCTACTAATATACATATAAATTAAACAAAAATCATTAAATATAAATAAAACTCACTAATATCAAAAACAACATTTTTATTTCATACTTTTTGCCTTTAAAAAGAAAAGTGTGTTCAAAAATTAATTTATTATTTATCATAGAAATGTTAGAAAGTAAAACTGAAACGTGATAGAGGCGTACAAGGCCGGTCAGTCGATAGGGCCAATGTGGACCTTACACACCCTGCTACTCATAAAACTTGTCATTTCAAGCATCTAGATTGTCCCTTTTGTCAGTTTTGGCTCCCACAAACAATTTTGGATCCCACCAAAATTATCCTCTTTTATTTGTTTCTTTATTAGTAGATAAATACCTGCGCATAACAACGTTTATAGCGGCAAATAATTATATTTGTGAACTTGTAGTTTTAGTGTGACTTAAAAGTTCATTTTGTAGTTGTTGCAAGAAAAAAATATTATAAATTGAAAGCAAAAAATAATAAAAGTTTGAGAATTATAAAATATTTAAACTATTCATTAATTGATGAATGTAACCATTTCTGATCAATTGTATATTATTAATTAAACTTTACTTATTTTTTAAATATTTAAGTTTTGAAAATATTAGTTCTCTATTTATATATGGCTGAGAAGTTCTATAAGAAAGAGTACAATGTTTCCATGCCAAAATAAAATACATTTAAGGTATGTTTGGCAAAATGAGTTGAAGTCGAGATTGGAGGTGGAACGGGGGCAAGAAATGGAGCTGATATTATAAGGTAGAACTTGAAGCTTATAGTTTTATATAGTTATTTGATGAATTAGTTGAAGATAAAGCTTATCAATATAAAATCGAATAAAAATATATCAAATTAAACTCAAATATACTTTCAGCTTTTGTATGATAACCCTTTGTATATTGAAGAGTATTTAAGTTGTTTACTAACTATAAGCCCCCATAAACCCGTTACAATTAGCTTGGGCTTATGCTGATAAAAGCTTTCATAAGATTGTGTGACAAACAACGTTTATTTTATAAGGTATTTTATTTTATAAGTTAGCTTATTATAAAAGCTTAAGCCCCTATAAGCCTTATAAGTCATGCGTCAAACACACACTTATTATCATGTTTGTCTTGGGTAAACGGGATCATAATCGTGTTTAATGCAATGGCGGAGACATGAGGGGGTCAGAGTGGGCACGTGCCCCTCTAGTGAAAAGATTGTAGTTTAAACTTTCTAAAGTATGTTTCTATTTTTGTAATTTGGCTCCTAAAGAACCAATTTGTAGTATACTTTCTAAAAATTATCAACCTCATCGACTATAACTTTTAGACTTCGTCCCTTGTTTAATAGACGTGACTTATAAATGAAATGCACTCCATTTTCAATTAAAAAATAATAATAATGCAGCTTTTTTCTTAAAGAAAAGAGATATTGTTTTTTATAAGACTTTTATAAAATAATAAAAATATATAAATTAATATAGCATCTCAAGTTTTCAACCATATTAAATAATTTACTTTAGTTGATTTAATAAACATACAATACAACTACACGAAGAGAAAGATAATAAGAGCATTCGGTGTGGTAACCTTAAGTTATAAGTTAATAACGCGTCACATCAGCTTTAACATTTCAAGTTTTCAACATTAAAAATAAATAAATAAANAATAAATATTGAATCCATAAGTTTTGCATCAAGGGCCAAACCAAAATCCTGATTTCACAAATATAATTATTTGCCACTATACACCGCCACTTTGTGCGAATATTCGTTCAGTCTACTAATATACATATAAATTAAACAAAAATCATTAAATATAAATAAAACTCACTAATATCAAAAACAACATTTTTATTTCATACTTTTTGCCTTTAAAAAGAAAAGTGTGTTCAAAAATTAATTTATTATTTATCATAGAAATGTTAGAAAGTAAAACTGAAACGTGATAGAGGCGTACAAGGCCGGTCAGTCGATAGGGCCAATGTGGACCTTACACACCCTGCTACTCATAAAACTTGTCATTTCAAGCATCTAGATTGTCCCTTTTGTCAGTTTTGGCTCCCACAAACAATTTTGGATCCCACCAAAATTATCCTCTTTTATTTGTTTCTTTATTAGTAGATAAATACCTGCGCATAACAACGTTTATAGCGGCAAATAATTATATTTGTGAACTTGTAGTTTTAGTGTGACTTAAAAGTTCATTTTGTAGTTGTTGCAAGAAAAAAATATTATAAATTGAAAGCAAAAAATAATAAAAGTTTGAGAATTATAAAATATTTAAACTATTCATTAATTGATGAATGTAACCATTTCTGATCAATTGTATATTATTAATTAAACTTTACTTATTTTTTAAATATTTAAGTTTTGAAAATATTAGTTCTCTATTTATATATGGCTGAGAAGTTCTATAAGAAAGAGTACAATGTTTCCATGCCAAAATAAAATACATTTAAGGTATGTTTGGCAAAATGAGTTGAAGTCGAGATTGGAGGTGGAACGGGGGCAAGAAATGGAGCTGATATTATAAGGTAGAACTTGAAGCTTATAGTTTTATATAGTTATTTGATGAATTAGTTGAAGATAAAGCTTATCAATATAAAATCGAATAAAAATATATCAAATTAAACTCAAATATACTTTCAGCTTTTGTATGATAACCCTTTGTATATTGAAGAGTATTTAAGTTGTTTACTAACTATAAGCCCCCATAAACCCGTTACAATTAGCTTGGGCTTATGCTGATAAAAGCTTTCATAAGATTGTGTGACAAACAACGTTTATTTTATAAGGTATTTTATTTTATAAGTTAGCTTATTATAAAAGCTTAAGCCCCTATAAGCCTTATAAGTCATGCGTCAAACACACACTTATTATCATGTTTGTCTTGGGTAAACGGGATCATAATCGTGTTTAATGCAATGGCGGAGACATGAGGGGGTCAGAGTGGGCACGTGCCCCTCTAGCGAAAAGATTGTAGTTTAAACTTTCTAAAGTATGTTTCTATTTTTGTAATTTGGCTCCTAAAGAACCAATTTGTAGTATACTTTCTAAAAATTATCAACCTCATCGACTATAACTTTTAGACTTCGTCCCTTGTTTAATAGACGTGACTTATAAATGAAATGCACTCCATTTTCAATTAAAAAATAATAATAATGCAGCTTTTTTCTTAAAGAAAAGAGATATTGTTTTTTATAAGACTTTTATAAAATAATAAAAATATATAAATTAATATAGCATCTCAAGTTTTCAACCATATTAAATAATTTAGTTTAGTTGATTTAATAAACATACAATACAACTACACGAAGAGAAAGATAATAAGAGCATTCGGTGTGGTAACCTTAAGTTATAAGTTAATAACGCGTCACATCAGCTTTAACATTTCAAGTTTTCAACATTAAAAATAAATAAATAAATAAATAAATTTAAAAAAAAAAAAAAAAAAAAAAAAAAAAAAAACCCAAAACAAAAACACACCTAAAAGAAAACAAATTAAAAATTAAAAAAAAAAAAAAAAAAAAAAAAAAAAAAACTCCTTATCATAACACCACCTTTTGGGACTCACCTTTATTTAAAAATTTACAAATTACACACACATAAACACCACTTTTTTGTCCACTAACCAATCTAACTCTACGTTGCCATGGCAACGCACCCCATAACTCAGACCATAGGGTGGTATCATAACACCACCTTAACATTTGCCATGTCACCATAACGCTCCATCTTGCGTTAACATACCGAAGGCTCTAAGAACATAAACAAGTTTACATTATGGATATAGGAATGTAAATATATACTACATCTAGGTATATATCTTGTTTTTTTCTAGTCATATGAAGAGGCTAAAAGAGTACAAAGAAAGCGGTATGAAAAGCTAATCAAAATTGTTTGAATATTTGAGCTCCAACTAGGAAATAATGCAAAAAGCGTCCCAAAAGTGCCCTTGATTCCTTTACTTCATGGGCTTGGCTTAAAAGTGGTCCAAAGTAAAGATACATACTTTCACGAGCATGAAAAGTCATAGGAGACACATGAAGGATCACATACGTGAAATCCGAACTATAAAGTATTTGGGAACCTAATGTATACTATCTTTATCTCAAAATTATTGTCCACTGAAAAAAAAAAAAAAAAAAGAAAAAAAAAAAAAAAAAAAACATTAATACTATTTTAGTTTGCTAGCGAAAACAAAAAAAAGATAATTTGAGCCCTTCGACAATTAACCAAGCGTGTTCTTTTAATTTTGTAAATATCAAGTCTTTATTAAAAGTAATAATAATAGCTTAAACAATTTAAACTAGTATTATTTTATAGAAGGCGCACCGCCAATAATAAGCTCAAGTTATATCAATAACTCAGCCGCCAAAACCATCAGATTTTACACAATAACGTCAACACATAATAACTCAATACCAGCAACAATAGACGTCAGGCAATAAACTAGCTTTAACACATTAGACTTCAATTATTTTCAGCATTCACACCCCTAGAAACCTAAACCAACCAATTCATTTAATAAAGCCGAGCATAACATCTAAAATTAAAAAATTAGCAATACGAGAATATAGAATAATAGAAGAACAAGCGATTACTAAAGCCATAAGGGAATATTAAAACAAACGAATTACAACTACTTATTCATTCGTCCTTCGGAATATTCTTCTTGCGCGTTGGTTGTTGGTGTTGAAGGACGTTTCTGCCAAAACCATGCTCCATGAGGTCATCGATTGTAGTCGAGTATGCGTTACTGGCGTCGGCATTTCCCGATTGTCTTAGCGGCATCTGCGTATCATCACGCTGTCGATCCACCCTTTGTTAGACCTCAAATTTGGGGGCCGGATCCAGCCCACCATTCTGCATACTCACCGGAGTGTAAACTTTTGATGCTTTAGGATCATGTTATGCAAAATAATGCATGTATACATCATCATGATTCGTCGGTATCTTGGCAAATTTCCCATTGTTGTGGCCAGTTGTTGCAAAGTAGTATACCCGCAACGTCCTTGGGAGCAGCACGAAAAGCACGTTCGATATCCTTCGGCGCCGCACTTTGCTTGCTTTCTTTTAAAGTAACTGATGTTTCTCGTCAGTGGTCGGCCGAGAAGGATTTGACGAAAGTTGACAAACCTGCGGGCTAAATTCCGTCCAGTCCAAGTAATTGCGCTGTTCATATCTTTTTCCATTTACCATGTAGGGTGCCCTTGGAGATTCATTAGCAAGGATGCTGTCGAACAAGTTAGAGTTATCTAAAACATTAATATCATTATTGGCCCCTGCCATACCAAAAAATGCATGCCAAATCCACAAATCTTGTGAAGCAACAGCTTCAAGCATTAACGTTGGGTATCTTTTATCACCCCTACCAAATTGCCCCTGCCAAGCCACCGGACAATTTTTCCACGCCCAATGCATGCAATCAATGCTACAAAGCATACCCAGAAAACCATGTTGACGTTCATGCAATTCGTAAATACGTTGAATGTCGGACCATGTTGGTGCTCTTAAAAACTCATGCATATAAAAATCCATAACACACATGTTAAAATTATCTAGACAAAGACGTGATGTAGACTCACCAATTTGCAGATACTCATCGAACGCATCTGGGGCGGTGCCGTACGCCAGTTGGCGTATTGCAGACGTACACTTCATAAGTGCACTAATACTCCCTCGACCCGTGCAATCGGGTCCTAACTTAAAGAATTTAAAGTGATCTGGAATATCATCGGATTCGTAAGATTCAATACCTTTGACTATTTGTAGAAATAGTTTCCGGCTCATACGGAACCTCCTACGGAATTTACCGTGCGTATACTTGCAACCTTGAACGAAATAGTCATTTTTCAAACGTTCCTCAGCTATCTCACGTTCACGATATATGTGAGTACGGTGGATAGAGGATTGAGCTTCTTCTTCTTCTTCTTCTTCTTGTTGTATGCGCTGATGTAACTCGAACGCATTAACCATAAACTGTATGTCTTCTTCGTCATCAATGTCTGACCAACTCGGACCAAATTCGTTATTTTGATTTGGATCCATTATGAGTGAATAATGTTTTTTTTCTTATATAAGAAGTGGAGAATTAGTAGTGGATAGTATGAAAAATATGTATGTGTTTAGTTGGTATTTATAGGTGTGTTTATTTGATTTGATTTTTTTTTTTTTTGAAAATACACAAACTAGCCATTTGTAAAGGGGGGGGGGGGGGAAAGGGAAATTTTTTTTAAACGGTATAAAAACTAGCCGTTTAGGGGGGAGAAGTGATTTTTTTTTTAAACATAGCCACTTAACGCAGCGTTAGTGGGTTAACGTCCCACGTTAACGCTGCGGTAACGTGGCCCCTGCAATGGTAACGCACGCACTAACGTGCGTTATTGGGGCAATAACGTGGTCCTCGCGTTACTATTGTTCCTGCTCTTAGTTGCGAACAATTATTTTGAGACCATATTAAAAAAGAAAGATAGTGAATAAAATTAAAACTTAGCGAGTGAGTTAGTATCATACTCGTGTGCATTTGTCCAAAGATCCAAAAAAGTTTTCTCCAAAAGTTCAAGATACTAGTAATAAAATCATTGAAGCAAAGACAAATAATATCTCCTATGCTAAAAGACCACACTAATAAGGGATAGTGTTAACACACTCCTCGATGCCGTCCTCTATCAAAGGGGACGACGAAGTGGTATAACCACATTATCATTTCCATCTATGCAACATTCCACATTGGTCTCGAAGCCTTCCAAATAAGCATATACTTGAGAAAAATCCAAGGAAAGGAGAAAGAAAACAAACAAGAATGATAGTCCATCAACAAGCATATACAAGCAGTATGCCAAGATTCGTGACGATGACCATCCCCACCAATAACCATAGTCCATAACAAGCAAAGCTAAATGTCAATATTCAATAAACGCAAATGGACGAGAAAATGAAACATGTGATCTAGAGGATGTGTGTTAGAGCACACGTTACACACAAGCCATCTATCTCGCGTTATAGCAAAAAGTGTTGCCACTACCTCGGAACCTCTAACCAAGGCCGTCCCATGAATTGATTAAAATTTTGAACCCTTTACGAAATTACATAATGAGGCCTTTCAAGAAAGAATGTTGTATATAAAGTGTTATTGTTTATAAGATATAATGCAATTAGTTATCTAAACGTTCTAACATATTACTCGTTTAAGATATTTTCTCATCTAAATATTTTTTTCTTCATAAAGAATATGTGTGTACACATGCATATTGTAACACCCCAACCCGACATGGGTCCGGAGCGCTACAGTATGGTGACATATCAAAGCATACAATGCAAGCGGAAGACTTAAAACAAAAGGTTACAAGGGAAAAATGCGAAAGTACAAAGGAATACTAAAACTATAAAAGAAAGGAAAGTACAACTAAACAAAGTCTAAAACTAATCCAAGACCGAAACTAGTCCAGATGTAATGGGCTTCTAGTCCATGGGGTAGTCCACTAAAACTCTATAGCACTCTTCACTCAAACCCAGCATCCAACCTAAAACCTGCCGCAGGAAAAGGAAATGCGGATGAGCTACGAAAGCTCAGTGAACAGATATATATATACAACGAATAAACGAAACATAAATAAATATAAGAAAAGAATCAAAAGCTCCTACTGAAAAGGGATGTCATCTGTCAAATGCATAAGCGATCAAACGAAACGATATCATAAGTCAAAGGAAACGAAGCATCATAGATATATCAACATAAACATAATCATTTGGAAAGGAATAAGAGCATGTATCAACAAAGGCATGTCTACCAGAGTCACTCGAATAGACATAAAGAAACAAGGAAAGCCACGAGCCGACCTACCAGAGTCACTCGAATAGGTCTCATACATACATACATAAATAATCCATAATCATATATCAAAGGATACAGAGAGGGGAGACCTCTCGGTACCACATGGAGTAGCTAGCTCCAAAACGTGAAAGAGTAGAGAAGCACCTACCCACATTCACCATACATACACATCATCATACATAAACATAAGTGCTAGGATGCATCCATACGCCCCCATACATACATACATAAACATACATGCACCCTGCTCGCAGGACAGGTATGCACATATCATAAATGGCCAGGAGATCTCATAATCATAATCATATCATACAAAGTGGGGACGCCGTGGATCAATCACACCTCCACAGAAAGTGTCATGCCATCGGTGCCTCGATGACACGCCCATGGTACCTCCATGAGTAGTTAAAAAACTCGGGCATAAGAAGGGAACGAAGCATACATACATACATACATACATACATACATACATACATACATACATACATACATACATACATACATACATACATACATACATACATACATACATACATACATACATACATAGAATCATAGCAGCATATCCGAATCATATCATAGCATAATCATAATCAGAGGAGTATCAAAAGAATGNCAGAGTCACTCGAATAGGTCTCATACATACATACATAAATAATCCATAATCATATATCAAAGGATACAGAGAGGGGAGACCTCTCGGTACCACATGGAGTAGCTAGCTCCCAAACGTGAAAGAGTAGAGAAGCACCTACCCACATTCACCATACATACACATCATCATACATAAACATAAGTGCTAGGATGCATCCATACGCCCCCATACATACATACATAAACATACATGCACCCTGCTCGCAGGACAGGTATGCACATATCATAAATGGCCAGGAGATCTCATAATCATAATCATATCATACATAGTGGGGACGCCGTGGATCAATCACACCTCCACAGAAAGTGTCATGCCATCGGTGCCTCGATGACACGCCCATGGTACCTCCATGAGTAGTTAAAAAACTCGGGCATAAGAAGGGAATGAAGCATACATACATACATACATACATACATACATACATACATACATACATACATAGAATCATAGCAGCATATCCGAATCATATCATAGCATAATCATAATCAGAGGAGTATCAAAAGAATGAGGATCATATATCAAAAGGATCATATCATATCAAGAATCATAATGAACGAATCAAGCATAAGGGAACATAGCAATGGCTTAGGGAATCTTATAACGAATCAAAGATCAAGATCAAGAGTCATGAGAGAGAAAACCCCTTACTGAAAGAGGATAGAATATTTGTACCTTAAACCGCCAACAAAATCATAACATAAGAATAGGAAGTCACATCCTTCTTCAGCGAATCCTCTATGTGCGACACCAAAGAATAAGAACAATGTCGAGCAGTAACACACCAAGGTCGAACAGCAATCCCAACCTTCAAACCCGATCAAACCTACGACTTCCACACCCTTGTCAAAACAGAAAAGTACTGTGCGTTATCACCCTCAACTGACCCACTAGTCGAACGACTTCCCAAGCCTTAGACATGAATCACAAGGAACCATTTTCGCACACCTTGTAGCCTTCCTGTTGCTCGAACGATTTACAGAAAAAGATAGAGCCTCCATATGTTCTTGTGTTAGGTTTAGAGTTTTTGTTTCGAGTTATTTTGTGTCGTGTGTTGAGTTTTAAAAGAAGGGAGATTCGGTCAATAGCCATAACGTGTGATGGGATTTTAAAAGTGGAAGGTGGCTGGAATTGTGGAGCAATTTAGGGGAACAAAATCAATTATGCATGTAACATATTCCTAAGTTGTAACATAGACATAAATTCGGCTAGGACAAAAATCGAAAATGTGACATAGGTTTAAACGTGCATAAATTATTTTAGCCTAAGTTTTAATATTCGTAAAACGTATATGGTTCAAATATTAACGAATTAAATACGTAGGTTAAAATCGAAACGAAATGTTTTAGATTATTTAACGTCTCTTCAAAAGTTTAAATCTTAGGGGTATTTTGGGTACTTCAAATGTTCAAAATTTTTGGGTTTTACAATTCTTCCCCTCTAAAAAGAAAATTTTCGTTCTCGAAAATTGAAGTCGCAAAGTTAGACGGAGTCGTAGCAAATCACAAAAGATCGTCACAAATAAATCCTCACGCTCGGGGAGGTTCTTTCCAAAAGAATCTTCACAAATAGAATGTTTTCTCATGACTCGATCCTGACAACATAGATAGCCCCAGGCTCTCCACAGAACACAAATCGTAACAAATCTGATCCAATTGAATGCGAAACAAATGTGTAGCAAATGACAGATGACAATGACAGATGATAGTTGGAATCCTACAAGGAGATACATTAAGCACATAAACCTACGAATCAAGCATAGCGATAGTACTAAACGATAAATCTTCATCAACTCCTACCAAAATTCTGAACGGATAAAGGAACTTGTTATCAAAGGAGCACAAATCAAATCATCAAACGTATCCAGAATCTCATCAAGAGATGGTTAACATATTCACATTGACGTTCCAAATCACAAATCAGAGTATCAAAACGTATCAAAGGCATAACCGAAGAGATAGAATAATCGTGCGGAATAGAACAAATCCAAGATCTAATACGTCGCGAACCAAAACTCTTTCAAATGCTAAGACATCTAATTCTTCTATACTTCTTCTGAAAGTGTGAACCAAAATGTAATTCTCGATCACGATCTTTGTAGGCGCGTCATGTAGCTTGAATAATTTCCTGCCGAAAGAAATCTCCGCCAATCCTCCAAGCAAGCCGTCCTAGTCGATGCTCCACTGCAACTCTACTTGTGTTGTCCTTCCTCCTGTGCGTGGAAATCTCCAATGCAGTCTCCACCGTCTTCACGCCATCCCGTCCAGCTCTAGCCAGCTGCTTCCCTCGTTCTTCATCCCGCAACAGTTACTCTCCGAGAATATCACAGAGGCTTCTTCAAATGTAGAATGTCAACACAAAATGTCATACCATGACAATTTGTCTAAGTATTCATGAAAGACACGATTTATCAAATCCATAGGAATAGTCGGAAAGGTAACCAATACAATTGGCATTACACACAAAAATACGAAAAGAAATACTAAGAGTGTCCCGTTCCTTTCACAAAATAAGACACGATTCAGCTTCCAACAATAAAAACAAAAACACACAAAGATACACAGCGAACGCTCCAAACAAATCGAATAACTCTCGAGGCGAGTTTCATCAGAGAAGTATCTTTACAGTAGTGGGGAAATCAGCGCACGAGTTTCAGAACAAGGTGGTCATAAACGATTTTCAGGTTAAGAATCATGGTGTAGAATATGAACTTCATAAAACATCAAAGGTGACAAACATAAAATGACGGTCGTCATCATCATAATACTCAGGCAACAAATCAAAATCCAGAATAACATTGAATCGAACATTTCCAACGTAAACAGATTAGCATAACAAAATCGTCTCCAAATATCTCCAGAATGCATCGGACGAATCAAATATACACGATGAAAAGTCACAAAACGTTCATAGGGGTAGAATAGGTAAGGTCAAAAATCAGCAATGAAGAAAGAATCAAAAGCAGGGAAAAGTCATAGAATGTGTCGAACACGTAGGATTCATACATACGGGAATCTCCGAACGAACAAAAGGCATCTAAAGGAATGTCAAACGAATCAAGAATCGAAGTTCAAAAGGATAACTCCAGAGAAAGAAACCTATGAGGCACACTACGAAGTCTAAAGGCATCCTAAACACATGTCGCGAATCCTGATAAGTCTTCTAAGTCTCCGAAACGAATGATCTTGTAAGAGCTTAACGAAAAGCAAAGGCATAAATAAGAGTAAAGCGGAAGCAAGAAAACCAACGTCTGATCATATATCTACCCAATCCTCACCGGTCATACTAAAGCTCTTAAGGGGCGAAACTTAAGGCAAACCTTCTAAAGTTATTCCTAAAGCTTCTAAGGTGCAAACCTAAGGGTCCAAAACTCACAGGCCATAAATTAGGTACTACAAGTCGCAGCCTGGGCTCTGATACCATAATTGTAACACCTCAACCCGACATGGGTCCGGAGCGCTACAGTATGGTGACATATCAAAGCATACAAAGCACACAACGCAAGCGGAAGACTTAAAACAAAAGGTTACAAGGGAAAAATGTGAAAGTACAAAGGAATACTAAAACTATAAAAGAAAGGAAAGTACAACTAAACAAAGTCTAAAACTAATCCAAGACCGAAACTAGTCCAGATGTAATGGGCTTCTAGTCCATGGGGTAGTCCACTAAAGCTCTATAGCACTCTTCACTCAAACCCAGCATCCAACCTAAAACCTGCCGCAGGAAAAGGAAATGCGGCTGAGCTACGAAAGCTCAGTGAACAGATATATATATACAATGAATAAACGAAACATCAACCACTATATAATAGCCTAACATGATAGCGCCACATAAGCGTAACTATTCCACCTCATCGATGACTAGATTGCCACCTCATCGATGACTGGATTGCCTACATGGCATGTACTTTATTGGCAATAAAATTCGGACATTTAAAAAATGTCATTTCACGGGACTCGAACCCATGACCTCTTGAACAAAGAACAAACCACTCAACCACTAGATCACTTGAGTGTTTGTGTTGATACCTTTGAAAACAAAATATAGATGCTTAAAATAAACTCCGTAAATCATTTCTATATGCATTCAATTGACAGTTACATTGTGAGCAAATTTCTCTCAATTTTGAAAATCCCTTCCACAATTAAGTTATTTTTTTTAATTATTCAAAATATCAAACCTACACAATCGGACCAAATCATTTGATTTATTCACTACGACATCTTCAAAAATCATAATAAACTGATTGGAAACAACCTAAACAACCGATCGAAATCACACACAACACTAAAACATGCTTTGATCGGAGGTATCGGCTTGGCACCCTATTATTGAAAACCTAAACAATCGAGTGAATAAAAAATCTTCAACCGAGCATTGGAAAAATCCATGAAAACAAAAAGAATCAATCGGCTAACCCATTCATGGAGAAAGGCAATCGAACGAGTATTTTTCAATATGGTCATGGCCATATTGTCACAGGTACTTATTATAATGAATTAGGAAATTGTTACTTTTAGTTTAATATTTCATTTTTATTGTTTTTTGATGATATTCATGTGATTGAAATTAGGATTTCAACTCAAAAACCAGATCATACTCCAGTAGTTTGATTATGAGTTATTGATTATTTATTGTATCATTTTGAAATTAGATGTTTGATTTTTTTTTTTTTTTTTTTTNTGTCAAGCTTTTTGGGGCGGTGAGCAATGAGCATTTTGAATTTTAGTAGTCGTTTAAAAAAAGAGCAGTGAGCTTTGGCTAATTTTTAGAAAAGGCTAATTTTCCAATATTTTTTTAAAAAGCGGTGAACTGTACTTACAACTCACAGCTCACACTTTTAACAAACACACCCTTTATGGATAAGGGTAAGATAAATGCTATGTTTAATGCAACTGCTTACCATAACATTTATTTGTCCATGTTTAATGCAACTGCTTACCATAATATTTATTTGTTCTTACTTCCACATTAATGTTAGTACATTAATTGAAAATACATCCATTTAGTTGAAAGAATCCAAAATTCACAACCTTTTTTGCATTATAAAACCAATAACAAAACAAAGAATATTTACAGTTTTTTTCTTCACATAATCAATAATCATGGCAAAAGTAGTATTTTCTTTGTGTTTTATTGGTACTTTATTATGTTTTAGTTTGTGCTCCATTTATGCTCAGGTAATATTAAACTTTGCGAATTACGAGTGAATGCTTATAGCGAGCATCTTTCATTCCAAGTACTAAGTGTTACATACTTGCATATGTTTGATTAACACCTTTTATCTTTTTATTGTAATGACTATTAAATAGGATAAAAGTTGGTGTGTCTCTCGGACAGAAACTTCGGACGAGAAGTTGCAAGCTGTTCTTGACTATGTGTGTGGAAAACTCGACTGTAAGGAGATCCAGCCAGGTGGTTCATGTTTTGACCCTGACACTTATATGAACCATGGATCTTACGCTATTGATATAGATTATCGAGCTAATAACGTATGTGATCA
Source organism: Artemisia annua (assembly GCA_014162995.1). NCBI lineage: Eukaryota > Viridiplantae > Streptophyta > Magnoliopsida > Asterales > Asteraceae > Artemisia > Artemisia annua. The sequence continues at coordinate 97,701 of LBNU01002598.1, read as the reverse complement.
AAGTTACGCTCTGTTGACAACGGTCGACCCTTGTAAGTTGCTTTTGTTTTGGATCTTGGCTCATTAACTTCATTTGCACATAACATCTATGCGTTGGTCATTTTCTTGTACTCCAACATATATCATAAAGTTTGACTAATAACGATTTTTGTTTCTTGATGCAGCTTTCGGGAAATGTGTCTACCCATAAGATGTGAAAAGCTTTAATGTGTTTCAATTCTTTTATAAAGGGTTGAACTTATCTAGTTTGCAAGGAAAAATGTAATGATATAAGTTAATTAATAAAATTACAATGTTTGATCAGCTTTTGTTTTTATTTGTTCTTTTATTACACAATGGATATAGCGGTGATAATACTTCGTACATGCACAAGTTTTACTAAAAATTTTCATTATGATAATATCAACCACTATATAATAGCCTAACATGGCAGCGCCACATAAGCGTATCTATTCCACCTCATTAATGACTAGATGCCACTCATCGATGACTGGATTGCCTATGTGGCATGTATTATAGTTGCATTAAATTTTGGACATTTAGTAAAAATGTCACTTAAGGGATTCGAACCCATGACCTCTTGAACAAAGAACAAACCACTCAACCACTAGATCACTTGAGTGTTTGTGTTGATACCTTTGAAAACAAAATATAGATGCTTAAAATAAACTCCGTAAATCATTTCTATATGCATTCAATTGACAGTTACATTGTGAGCAAATTTCTCTCAATTTTAAAAATCCCTTCCACAATTAAGTTATTTTTGTTAATTATTCAAAATATCAAACCTACACAATCGGACCAAATCATTTGATTTATTCACTACGACATCTTCAAAAATCATAATAAACTGATTGGAAACAACCGATCGAAATCACACACAACACCAAAACATGCTTTGATCGGAGGTATCGGCTTGGCACCCTATTATTGAAAACCTAAACAATCGAGTGAATAAAAAATCTTCAACCGAGCATTGGAAAAATCCATGAAAACAAAAAGAATCAATCGGCTAACCCATTCATGGAGAAAGGCAATCGAACGAGTATTTTTCAATATGGTCATGGCCATATTGTCATAGGTACTTATTATAATGAATTAGGAAATTGTTACTTTTAGTTTAATATTTCATTTTTATTGTTTTTTGATGATATTCATGTGATTGAAATTAGGATTTCAACTCAAAAACCAGATCATACTCCAGTAGTTTGATTATGAGTTATTGATTATTTATTGTATCATTTTGAAATTAGATGTTTGATTTTTTTTTTTTTTTTTTAATTATAACTTGTAGATCCCCATTTTTAATTTTTGAACTTAGATTTAGGTTGCTTTAAGTTAACTTAGTTGGTGTGAGTATTTATGGATGAAATGATACAAATTATATAATATAAGTAATTAACCAATGTTCTTGAAATCTGATAAGCCTTTGGGTACTAATAGGTGTTTGGCATTGTGTTTTGAAGATGATCGTTTGATTAGTGTGTTTTAAATTACTATAAAATTAGTTTATAGTGTTTGTGTCCAATCAAATAGTCTATTTAGAAGTAGCTGCAAAAAAAAGAATGAATCTTGCAAGCAAACTTAACTTGCAATATTCATCTAAGGGTTTGTTTGGAAGGTGGTTATCATGTTCTTGATGAATGGACACACCATAGTAGTGATCTTTGACCTACAGCTACATAGCTTTGGAAGAATAACATTGGGTTTCTTGAAGTTGGGATAGTGAGTGCTAAATGGCCAAAACCAATGAAGACAAAAGACGGAAGGGCGTCAACAGATGCTTATTCTGTCACAAAGTTTGGGACTAAGTGGATCAAAAAAAGAACAATTGTGGACAGTTTTGCTCAGAAATGGAACGAGCAGTATATGTGGGAAGTTTTTTATCCATGTACTGTCATAAGCATTGGTGTTTTTGACAACTGTCATCTGCATGGAGGGGATAAGGCTGAAGGTGCTAAGGATTCGAAAATTGGTAAGGTTAGAGTTCGTCTTTGATCATAGAGTCTGCATATCTTGGCTTTGAAGTGAGGAAATCACAGCCATTAACGAAGCTAAAGCAAATCAGTGGAGTTAGGAAACAGGTTATTTTAAAACATATTAATTATTTTGAATGGGTTCGAGTCCCGTGACAAAAATAATATTTGTTGTTGGTCCTGATACCACCTCAGGTGCCACTTTAACGAATGATTTAGCAAATACCGTAGACAACACAAATGAGTCCACTCTTTATAATTGATGGTGAGGACCCATGGTGTACAATAATTATGTCGACAGTTGAACTCTCAGCAGATTTGAATGAAGAGTTTACATCTAAAGACCTTCTCAATGTGCTTATAACTAAATTGTCTGATCGGTAATCTGCAAAAAACACAATCAAATTTTGAAATTGCGGAATCATTCTCTTGCAACTTAGAACTTGACCTCATTGCTGCAAGAAGTAATCTTATTACAACAATTGGAGCTACCCGAAACACCCTCAAACTGACTATAGGATGTATTAAAACGTAAATAATTCAATAAGTAATCCCAGGAACATAGAAAGCGTAAGTGTTATTTTTAGTTTTATTCTGTTGCTATTCGAACTACTGTTATTGACCCTGCTAATTATGCAGGTCTTGAATCAGTCAGGTCGGGAACGGAAATCTGAAGGAGATGATGTGTTTTGTTCAAGAAGAGTATCAACAAGTCAAACAAGCTTACTGATAGAACTTAGAGGTGATGGAATTTATAGGTAACTTAGTCATATTATCTCTATTTCTATATATATTCAAATACTCAAACAACGCCTGATTGTGACTACATGGTCATGTCAAAATAACTATACATACTGGCACCTCTAATTTAAATGAAAAATGGACCCATTTTGAATCGGTTGTTGTGTTTTTGTGCGTGCCGATGCAGCTCCTCCACTGAAGTGAATAACGGACATGTCTCAAGACTTCTACTTTGCAGTTTCCAAATGGACCTGAATCTACCTTAATATGTAGTGGTTTGTCCACGAATCAGCCTATTATTTAAAGTGACTTTTTAAACCATGGTAAGTAACTTTCAGTTTACGTCTGGGGATCTATTCTTAAAAAAAGCAAGGTTTCAACTGGACCTTTATCTGAGGATCTGGTCAATTCTCAATAGATCAGACCAATGACCATAATCACTTTGCCAATGCATCTATGCAGTTTATCATTTTAAAATCAACATAATATTCATATTTTTTTTCATAGCATTTGTCAAGGCAATAATATGTTTGGAAAATTAGAAATTGAACGTTACCACCTATGTTTTTTTTTACTGTTATTGATAATTTTTTTTATGAAATTGCAGAAATCTGTAATTGATTTTCTTTACAAGATGAAAAGATCTACTGATCTACCAATGTTGGATGGTCAAAAGATGAAGGTTAAGGTAAGTCATTTGAATCGTTACGAACTCGATGTTACATGTCTATAGGAACTTATTGAAGAGGCTGGAAAAAAGCGATCATTATTGTTGAAATCACTTCCGCTGGATGTTGTCATTATAAGACCTCTGTTGAAGAACATTCCACAATTGCAACTTAGTAGTAAACTATAACATGCCTCGCAACATTGAACAATATGTATGGAAGACAAGAAAAAATTACTACTTTCTTGAAACTTGATGATACTAATGTGTTTTATGATCTCAAGATTATGTTCCTTTCATCATTTCCGAATACAAAAAACTTTAATGGTATTAAATAAATTTTTATCTAGCCATACATTTAAAGTTTCAACATGGTACAATGTTATCTTATACATTTTGGTTTAATGCAGAGGGTATATGACTTGGGGGCCCGCAAGGTACTCGTGACTGGAACGGGCCCTTTAGGGTGTGTGCCAACAAAATTAGCTCAACATAACCGAAATGGTGAATGCGCGGGTGAGCTTCAATGGCTGCAGCTTTGTACAACCCACAATTAGAAGATATGCTTACCAGTCTCAATAATGAAGTCGGTAGTCATGTGTTTGTTGGTGTAAACACAAGAAAAATTCTCAATGATTTCATGAGTGATCCAATAGCTTATGGTGAGTAATTCCACAAATTAAGAATATAACGAAATTATTACTTTTTGGTTTAAGTAAATAATATATATTTTGGATGATTTTCTGTGCAGGACAGGCAGCATGTTGTGGACAAGGGCCATGCAATGGGATGGGACTATGTACCGCGATGTCAAACTTATGCTCAAACAGCGAGCAATATGCATTTTGGGACAACATGAGAACCTAACCTATATTTTGATGAGTGTGACTTTTGGGTTATAGTTATAAGTGGATGTTCAATTCAGTACAGTTTGGTTGTCAAATTTTTTATTAACTTTGTGATAACGCTTTTAATTACTCTCACACAAAGAAAATAGTTATTTGCAGGTTTTAACATGAGTGGATGGCCCCAGAAGTCCTTTGAGGGGAACCTGCAGATGAAAAATCAGATGTGTACAGTTTTGGCTTGATTATATGAGAGCTCCTAACCATGGAACTTCCATGGAATGGGCTTGGGCTGCTCGAGTTTGTTCGAGCAAAAACCTGTTCTTTTTATTTATTTATTTATAATTCATGGAGCACAAAAATCTTAGTTGATGAATTTCGATCCACTTCAGCAGGCCAAGTGGATCGTTTAATTCACTTCCACTTATTATTTTTTGTTTTTATTTTTTAAATTCTGATCTCAAATGAATCATAATTTCAGGTGGTTGGAGTTGTGGCATTCCGGAATAGGAAACCTGCCATACCTGCTAATACCTCTCCCATTTTAGCTTCTCTTATGGAATCTTGCTGGCCGAGTAAGAATCTTCATCATCTTATAGTTTCATAACCACTAGACATGGAAAAGATGGGTAGGTTGGGTATTTGGTCAAAACGGGTAATTACGTAGTGGATGTGGATACAGATCGTGTCAGTGTGAGTTGTCCCGCTGGTGGCAACCACCTTTTTTCTATTTAGAGAATTCTTTGTTTTTTCCTCAAGAATAGCAATGTGCTAGATCAGATTACAAAAAAAGGCTAATGCATCGCTCAATCTATTTGACTTCTTTTGTAGTAAATTGCTATAAAGTGACCCGTTTGAGATAAAAGATAACCCAAAGACCTATTCATTAGTAAATGTGATGAAATTATACCAATTATTGCCACCATTAGCTCAAACCTTCTTCTTAACGAATTTTGCATTTTTTTGTCAACAATCAAGCAATGAACGACAAAGTCCAGACTTGGTATATTCCAAGCCACGCATACAGAAAGGACACCAGGTATTTGCTGTTATATATGGCCAATACATTGTGTTTTACACAGGCTGTATAACGGGTCGGGTTGAAGTGTCGGTAGCATTTGTCGGTTCGGGTAAATGTGTCAGTAGAACTTTCTGCTTTCACCTTGCTCGGGCTCCAATCAACTGAATCTCACAAAAGGGGTGTTTCAAAGTTTGTTGGGTTAATGGTGCCTAAAGGGGTGTTTGGTAATTATAATAAATGATTAACTGGTTTTAAATTGCTTATGTTTTCCTCTTTTGTAGGGAATTGACAAGTTTAAAAAGATGGTTCAAGATGTTCGGGAAATAATAACAAGTGGATAGGCACGATTCAATTTTTATTTGTTAATATAAAAATTACTTATATATAATCATGACAATCTAATATTCATTTTACATGTTTATTTCGCTCAGGGGAAACAATTTGGAGTGTCGTTTTTTTAATGAAGTGGTTGACAAGTTCAAGGAAATTGCAGCCAACAGATATTCATCCGGATTGGTAGTTGTCATCATACAGTTAGCGAAAGTCGTGTATTTTGAAGGTATTATACTTTTAAAGTAACAAACATAAACCTTTTGGCAACTTAATTTATGTGAATTTATGCTAATTTATTATCATTTTTATATATGTCTGCCAACGCTTGGCATGCATCATAGTGGAGCTAGCAAGAGATATATCAATGACGATAATTGTAATGTTAATATGTTTAGACTCAGGTAATAAAAAAATTTGTTATATAATGCTTTCAATTTACAAAAACTAATTTTATTTCATCATTATTATTTGTAGTTATAAATACAAGTTTGGAATCAGCAACCACAATTTCAACATTGGTTTATTATCTCCACTGACAAGCGATTTAACACACGAAAGAATCTATAGGGCATACAAAATGAGGCATGCGTTTCAAGCGGAGTTACAAAATAATGTTTGAAGAGGTTATTGAAAAGTACTTCTCACGTTCGCTCCTTCAATGTTTTGGTTCCAGACAATTTACTTTTAATGTTCTCCTAATTTTCGTTTAAGACTTTTACTATAAAAGTATGTTTATTTTCATTTGTAACATTTCAATAAGTATGTGTTTTTTATGTTTTATCATCAAAGGTTCGCATCTTTATTTCATATGTCTAATACACTTTCTTCAATTATTTTTTGTCAGTCATAATTTATTTATGTTAGCATCGTATTTTTATATTATGAAGTGTCGGTCATTATGTTCTAGAATCATGTAATAGGTTGCGATAGAAAGCGTTTTAAGAAGTTATATGTTCATTTATCAATCACTAGAAAGTCTAAGGGCCAAACATGTAATAGTCAAAAGCCCTAGACTTGTAAGCACTATAAATATATTGTACACCTTCACTTGGAAGGTTGGTTGATCATTTGGTAATACACATAGTTCTTTATTTCACACTCATGATCCTCCCATCTCTCTCTCTCTGCATCTCTCTTTCTCTCTCTAGATTTAGGTGAATAAGGTCGTGATTTAGGTTGTATACGGGTTCCTACAAGTGGTATCAATCGCCAAGGGATAGATTTAGGTTGGTTTAGATTTAGTTTTGATTGGTTTTTGGGTTGTTTGGCTCTTCTTTGGGTCGTTGGGTTTTTTGTTCATTCATTAGCAAAGGTTTTTGGTTGGTTTGATTTAGTTTATAGGTTTTTTGGTGTTTTGAATCATTTATACTCGTTTAGGATCAAAAATAATACGTCTTTGCAATCTAAAATTCGAACAGTACATTTTTTTTGGGTTTAAGCGAGTATGAATTTTAGGGTTAAGCGAGTATGAATTTTAGGGTTAAGCGAGTATGGAAGTTTTTGTACGGTTCTAGCGAGTATTGATCTATTGATAGCGAGTTTGGCAGGTTACATAGCGAGTATCGTTTTGTTTATGGCGAGTATGCCTTTTTGACCTTATCGTTAGCGAGTAAGGGAATTTCTTAGTGAGTATTGACAAGGGTGTAATCTAGCTATGAAAGCAAGAACCACGGGTCATAGTCCCAACGAGGGTTGAATGGATCTTANGTTAATTAATAAAATTACAATGTTTGATCAGCTTTTGTTTTTATTTGTTCTTTTATTACACAATGGATATAACGGTGATAATACTTCGTACATGCACAAGTTTTACTAAAAATTTTCATTATGATAATATTGATTAATATTTAGCATCTTTCAAAACTTCTATTAATAAGTAGTTTCTATGTGTATTTATTTTTATATTGATAGCGTGTACGAGTTTTAGCCCGAATAACTAAAATCCATACGACCATAGCCTGCTCATAAGGCCAAAAACCCAATAAACATCGCCTGAGATGGCTCAGAAATCAAGGTCTCAAGTAAGCATTGTTCGAATTCAAAGCTGCTCTCTACCATAGCCTGCTCATAAGGCCAAAAACCCAATAAACATCGCCTGAGATGGCTCAGAAATCAAGGTCTCAAGTAAGCATTGTTCGAATTCAAAGCTGCTCTCGCCTGGAGAACCAACACAAAGGCAAGAACGGGCATAGAAACTTATCCTAAAGTGGTGATGTACTAATGCCACGTGCAGCTACCTCATTCGTGCAGAGGCAGTGTGGCGGGTATTTCGCTAGTACGTGCATATCATGTCAAACATTACCGAAATCTTTTAGAGGAAAGGATGTCACACCATGTGTCATCATGTCTCATTAGATGTCCACCACGTGGACTATCTAAGATTATTGGATCAAATCCACGGGACACACAACCCCAAATACATCCTCTAAGACCCCTAAAATATCGAAGTGAGAGATATTGTCACTGGGGTATTACTTCAAATTTCACAGTACAAGTTACAGAAAACGACTTTAAATGAAACGTTTTGAAAATAAATTATCATTCGATTTATATATAATATCAGAGTTTACAACAAGGTCCATAAGTTCTAAGTGTACATAAGTGGTACATCATAAAGTTTAAAAGTTTTTCGAATGATAATCATATGTAATGTCTTCAAAATTTTCCCGTGCGCCTTCATATGTCAACTTATACCTTAAGGACCTGAGATAAAACATGCTAAAATGTCAACACAATGGTTGAGTGAATTCAAGGTTTAAAGTAACGGACAACAAGTTTTCACATTATAGTAATAATTTCAACGAATACAATTATCGATGATCTAGTTATTATTGGTCTAACCTCAGAACACTCAAAATGTTAACTGATGTATCAATTTAATGATATAGTAACAAGTGGCCCGGTAGGTAATTTGCCACTTACCTATATAACTCAAATATAATGCGTTAGGTTGTCTATCTATTCAACACAAACAGGATTCGTCAATCCCAATAGGCTTATTCACGATATTCGTGCTCTCACAGAAGTGATTAATGGTTCATGATATAGGGACTTTATGGCAAAAAGGTACTTAGGCACTAGCAATAATACAATCAAATAAACATATAGTTTAAATACTTGTCCATAGTTTAAAAAGTAGCATGTATCTCCCCCGGAAAGTTTATGAAACAGTTAAATGAAAATTAGATATATGAACTCACCGAAATAATAAGTCATAAGATGCAACAAGATAAAGTGTAACGGGAATCAAAGAGCTTTAATGATGACCTAAAAATATAATAATCGGGTCTTAGGTTTATATATATATATATATATATATATATATATATATATATATATATATATATATATATATATATATATATATATATATATATATATATATATATATATATATATATATATAACATGAGGCCTTACATGTAGATAAATCAAGAAAACGCCACCTCATTGCCATGTAATTGTCATTAGCAGCCATGTCATCACATTCTAGCCATATAAGCAACTTTTGTTACCACCTTAGCAGCCATGTCATCACATTCTAGCCATGTAAGCAATTTTTATAATTTATTTTGTATTTTTATAATTAATTTCGAAAATCTCTTACCTTGGCAATTAGTGTTTTATTTTTTTCGTATTTAAATTTTTAAAAAATATAAACCTCTATCCAGGTTCGAACTCATGACCTTATGGGTCTTATGTGGTATCTTATCCACTGAACCACCACTTTTTTTTTTTTGTTAAGATTGTTTATGCCAAAATCTATATAGGAAATCTACATTGGATATTTTTTTCCATAACCCTAATATTGGCATAATCATGTAATACACATTCATTCCTCTTAAAAAAACTGACGTATATTTTTGAAAAAAGAAAACCCTAATAATCAGAACTCTTTCCAGGAAGAAAACTCCTTCATGATTTTATGGTTCTAATGATTTTTAATGTGTTTTCTAATTTTCTGTTTATGATATTAGCATGCTTGAATGATGAGGATACTTCATGTCAAGTCATTATCACAGCTGACCAATATTTGACATCATTAGTATTCACAATATAGCCTTTTGATTGATCATATACATAAAAAAATGTGTTTTATGATTTTCTGTCTATATTGTTAGCATGCTTGAATGATGAGGATACTTCATGTCAAGTGCTTATCACAGGTGACCAATATNATATATATATATATATATATATATATATATATATATAACATGAGGCCTTACACGTAGATAAATCAAGAAAACGCCACCTCATTGCCATGTAATTGTCATTAGCAGCCATGTCATCACATTCTAGCCATGTAAGCAATTTTTATAATTTATTTTGTATTTTTATAATTAATTTCGAAAATCTCTTACCTTGGCAATTAGTGTTTTATTTTTTTCGTATTTAAATTTTTAAAAAATATAAACCTCTATCCAGGTTCGAACTCATGACCTTATGGGTCTTATGTGGTATCTTATCCACTGAACCACCACTTTTTTTTGTTAAGATTGTTTATGCCAAACTATATAGGAAATCTACATTGGATATTTTTTTCCATAACCCTAATATTGGCATAATCATGTAATACACATTCATTCCTCTTAAAAAAACTGACGTATATTTTTGAAAAAAGAAAACCCTAATAATCAGAACTCTTTCCAGGAAGAAAACTCCTTCATGATTTTATGGTTCTAATGATTTTTAATGTGTTTTCTAATTTTCTGTTTATGATATTAGCATGCTTGAATGATGAGGATACTTCATGTCAAGTCATTATCACAGCTGACCAATATTTGACATCATTAGTATTCACAATATAGCCTTTTGATTGATCATATACATAAAAAAATGTGTTTTATGATTTTCTGTCTATATTGTTAGCATGCTTGAATGATGAGGATACTTCATGTCAAGTGCTTATCACAGGTGACCAATATTTGACATCATTAGTATTCACAATGATGAGGATAAAATTATATAAGTGATTTTGCTAATAATGATTACCTTGCAAGAGAGAGACAAAACAGCTTCATAAATATCTCTCTTGGATATAAAATAGCACAAAGGACAATGAAGATCCAATTATCAAACCATGCTGATGTACAAGAACCATCACTGAGTCTATGAACAATATGACTTCTTAGCAAATTTTTTGATTGCAAAATCTTTTTCCATCCCCAACACACATCATTAATCTCAGGCACATCCCAAAAGCTTCTCTCAATCCCATTTCTACCCCTCATCCTATAAGCATATACCCATTTAACCCAAAGAGAATCTTTCTTAGATACTATATTCCAAGCATGCTTGGACATTAAAGCCACATTCCAAGTATGCAAAGATTTAATGCCTAGACCACCTTCAATCTTTAGACAACATACATCAGCCCAATTCACCTTAGCATTTCCTCTTTGAAGCTCACCATGAGACCATAGAAAACCTCTCATCAGCTTCTCAATCTCATAAGCTACAAACTTAGGCAGTATGAAGACTGAGGACCAATAAATATGAATAGACCCAATAACAGACGTTAACAATTGAAGTCTTCCAGCAAATGACAGTGACTTATTCTTCCAGTTCAACAATCTTTTCTTAACTCTGTCAATCAAGCTAGAACAAAGCCCTTTATATAATCTGGAAGATATTAGCGGAACATCTAAATATCTAACGGGGAGAGATCCCACCTCAAAAGGCATTATACTAGAAATAGCAGCTTTAACATATTCCTTAACATTCCCATAAAAAGTAGTACTCTTGCTCATATTTGGGATCAAACCAGAAACACTACTAAACTCATTTAAGGCATCCCTTAAAATAGAAACAGAGTGACAATCAACATGACAAAACAAAATTAAATCATCCGTGAAACAAAGATGAGTCAATTTTACCTTATCACATCTCCAGTGATACTTGAATCTTCCATCCCCATAATTCTTCTTTTAGTCATTAAGGACAACACCTCCATAACAAGAGCGAAAAAGGTACAGAGACAAAGGATCACCCTGCCTCAACCCTCTTTGACCCTTAAAATATCCATGATGCTCACCATTAACATTGATCATAAAAGACGGGGATGTGAGACAATTCATAATCCATGTTATCATACTGCTATGGAACCCAAAATGCATAAGGCAATCCTTCATAAAACTCCATTCCACATAATCATAGGCTTTCTGCACATCTATTTTAAAAACAACTTTTGAAACCCCTCTATCCCTATGATAATTCCTCATAAGTTCTTGGGTTAAAAGGATGTTATCACTAATATGTCTAGAAGGGATAAAAGCATTCTGACAATCATCTACCAAACTACCCAACACACATTTTATCCTATTAGCAATAATCTTAGTAATGCACTTATAGAGTACATTACAACACGCTATAGGCCTAAAATCTGAAACTTTTTGAAAAGTAAAGGATTTAGGAACTAAAGCGATAATAGTAGCATTTACCTCTTTCAACAACATTCCATTACAGAAGTAATCCTGAATAGCAGCACAAACTTCATCACCAATAATAGACCAAGAAGCTTTGAAAAATTTTGTCGAAAAACCATCCTGGCCGGGAGCCTTATCATCAGCCATGCGAAAAATAGTATTCTTGATCTCATCCTTTAAACAATTCTAACCATATGATCAGCATCAACTTGGGATAATTTCCTGACAAACAACTCATCAGGACTATTAATAGCCTCCACCTTAGAACATTTACCAAGCACATTTTGAAAATACTTGACAAATTTTTTATCAACATCCTGACCAAAATAAGGGATACCATTCAAGTCTTCAATTCTTTCAATTCTATTCTTGTTCATTCTCTCCTTAATAGCTTTGTGAAAATACTTAGTGTTAGAATCACCAGATCTTAACCATACTACCTTTGCCTTCTGCTTCAAAAATTCTTCTTCATCCTTAACTGCTTTATTATAAGATCTAAGATAAACCCACTCCTCATACCTTAAATCAGCATTGTGAGAGTCATTTACCATATCTGCTTGAACATTTTCCAATTCAGCTTTTAAAATCGCCACCTTATTAGAAAGATCACCTTGAGCTAATCTAAGTTTCCTAAGAGGCTTCTTTAATAACTTCAACATAGAAACCACAGAAAACATAGAGTACCCAGGAATGATAGAACCCCAAACCTCTTTAAAAATAGGCAAGAACTTATCATGAGAAGTAAGATAGTTTGTAAACTTAAAAGGCCTAGGCTTGGATCTCTGCAACTCAGGAATAGAAACAACAGCAGGAGAATGATCTGATGCGACAAAAAGAATGAATTGATCATTTGCATTGGGAAACAGCTCAATGAAAGGTAAATTTCTCATAATCCTATCCAACTTTTTAAACAAGCCATCACTTCTACCAGTACTCTTATTCCAAGTAAACTTGAGCCCATGCATTACCAAATCATCAATCTCTAACTTCTGAACACAATCTCTGAAATCTTCCATGTCAGAAGGGAAGAAGAACAAGCAGACCTTTCATTGGGTCCAAAATAACATTAAAATCACCCAATAGCAACCAAGGCCTATATTTAACTAACATACTATGCATTATCAGATCTCTCCATAACTCATTTCTACCCTTAGATCTATTATGAGCATATATGAACATACAAAAGAAAGCCTTTTGCCCATTAACAGTTTCTACAAAAAGATTCATCAATTGATATGTTTGCCTATTAACCGTAACCCTAACAGCATTGGAATCCCACCCTACAATAATTCCAGTAGCATTAGAGCATGAAGCATTATTAGAAACCCATTGCCAATTACCAAGAACTGCAGAACAAATTCTTCTTAACTTCTTCTTTTTCACTTTAGTTTCAAGCAACCCACAAAGACTAAAATACCATTATGAAGCAAGTCAATAACCTGTTTTTGATTAGGATAGTTATTGAGACCCCTAACATTCCAAGAGAAAGCATTAAACATTGGAAACAGGTTCATCACAATTGGCCATATCATTCCCATTCTTCTAGCCATCATCATCATCATACTCTGGCTTCATTTCATTAGCCATATCACCATCTACAGTCTGCACATCCTCATCTTCTAAAGAGGGGTCTAGACCATACCGATGATAATTATTGTAGAAATAGTCCATTTGAAGAAGAGACCACTCGAGTCTAACCGCCTTAGATGGATAAATTCCTGCTTCCATGACATCAATGACTTCTTGTTTCAGTTTGGGCCATACTTCATTCTTATACTCCTCCTCTATAGCGTCTTCTACACTCCTCTCCTTTTCCATCATCAACTGATCATCTAAGGCTTGAAATGAATTTGAAACAGGCACGTCTTCATTTTGCATATGCATATCATCACTCTTAGAACCAGACCCTCTCACCAACACTCTAGGCCTAAATTCATGATTATAAGCTGATGCAAGGACAGACTTATCAACCAGAGAACTATTTGGCTTCTTTTGAACAGAATTCTTACTTCCAACACCATTCTTAAAAACAAAATTTCCCTTCTTAACACTATTATCATTATTCACATTACTTTTTTGCTGAAATTGATTCTTCTGATTCCACCCACCAAACTTCTTTTGCCCATTAACACCAACACCAGTATTACCATAATCTTGCCTACCACTACTTTGAAATCTCCTATTTTGAAAACCACCATCCCTACCACCACCTCTACTTTGACCACCACCTTTAGACTCAGGGGTAGAAACGGTGCTTGGCCAGGTGTGGCACGTGCCACACATGGACTTGGCTGCATAACATTGATAGATTTGTAAGCAGGAAAAGATCTAGTAGTGTAGCAAAATTGAACAGGCAAGCTATACAATTTTATAAAAAAATAGTTTTTAAGCTATATCAAAGATTAATTTTTAATGTTGAGTTACTGGTAATTCATTGATTATGAAGTAGCAAATGGATTTAACGTACATACAATGGTACAAAAACTGCCTTTCGTCACACATGGTCGATTTTGAACTGTCACACTGTAACATATTTACGTGACTAAATGTATGAGAATAAAATAAACAGCCACACTCGTTCTGACTTGTGTGACCATTTCGGAAGATATATGTCACACATTGGTGTATTTATGTGACTAGAGGGTAACTGGTACATAGTTTTCCATTATTTAGTCACTTTTAATTCGGGACGTGTGACAGATACAAATCAGCTTTAAACATTAGTCACACTATAGATATACATATGTGACAAATATATGTCACACAATTGAAGAGTGTGACCAAAATAGATATATGATCACATGAAGTAATTGTATATATGGCTAAATGTAAGACCTTAGATTCATTAACTTTATCACACAATATAGAGCTAGGATTGGTGACTTAAGATATATGTATGTCGAATGTAAAAGAACAAGAGATGGAAAAAAGAACTTGTATATTACTACTAGAGAGAACACACACATACACACACTCAAGCACTCTCACAAATGAGAAGGCTTGAGGCTTATATACTTCCATCCTTGGGCTTGCTTATGAGCCTTGTTTGGTTTGTGGATTGGGTTTGGATTACAATATGAAATGGACTAGCTTATCATATCTAATAGCCTATTAGATTAGCCCAATCCACGAGCCCATTAACTATTCTAATATATCATACGACACATTACAAGGTTCCTAATCTAGAATGACCATCACTTCATTATACAATTCTTTAATGCTAACAATCTCCCCCTAAGGGGTGGTCATTCGAATGATGCTCCACGTGATTAGGTCTTCATTGTTCTTTGTCTTGAACTTTGTGTGTCGTTGTAGAATAGTCTTTAGTCTTTGTTCCTTCATGCTTTGTGATCTTTGATAAATGACTTTCCTATGTTCTTTGTTCTTTGCTGTTGTGGTGTTGATTTGGAGTTATCTGCCTTTCGTCACATCTTTGTCTTTGAAGGTTAAACGTGTTTCCAACATGCTCATACGTCTTTAGTCTTTGTCATACATACATTTGTTGTTCCCGTTCTTTCACTTTGATCTTTGTCGCTTTATTTTGTAGATTCTTCTTTATGGCGTAGAATCTTTCTTTGACTGTTGCTATCCTTTGATCTTTGTGAGAACTTTCCTTTGACTTAGTGATGTATGTATGAGCATGTGGAAACTAGTGTGGTGGTTGTACCTGAATAAAACAGTTAGCAATAAAACATTCGGTACTTACAGGTTCGGAATTAGAGATCATCAACAGCATAATGTGAAGACTCCTTCTAACCCTTACCAAGGCCGTTCCCAAATCGGATGCCCTCGAGAGAGCTTACAAGATCTACCGAAGTAAATCAACGATTGGGTGAGTCGCTGGAGATCACCCCACGACTGTAGACCATTTGGAACCACCACAAACACTAAGCGTAACCTACAAGAGATTAACGAAGTGACCTGCTGTCAGGGCTGTTTGATGTTGACCCTGGCAGGAGTTTCCATTCAATCACTGAGACTTAACATTGTGAATTCTCTCATAAATTTTTTGGCAGATTGCTAAGATCTGCGTAGGACTCTAAAGTTTACATCTGGCGTCCTTAATGTTGAACAACCAGTGTAGAAGTATCATGTGTTCCTAAGAGATCTTTTGATGAATCTCGGGGCTCTAGACTCAATAAGTGCACATTAAGTCGTCGGAGGCATGGAGCAGAGGGCCTCCTTTTCAATATAAACACATCTCGGAGTGAGAGGTCGATAGATTATGCAAGGTTCTTCGTGAGAATGAAACAAGTACCTTTTGAGAGATACCCGAGTGGCTAGAAGGTTAAGTGCAGTGCGTCACTGGGTCCATGACGTCTTGTCTTCAATACCGGTGTCACCTTAGCAACAACCAGTAGCATATGAGTTGAACCCGGTGTCTGCCCTAAGGTTAAACATACGGAGGGCTATTTCTTTTCACCCTTTTCATCACTTTTCTTTTTAATTCTTCAACCTCTTCTTTCCCATTCATTCTTTACTCCTTTTTTTAAATCATACCTAAGGACTTCTAATTCTAATCTATTGGATTTCCTTGGGTAGATTCCTCCGGTTCTGGCGGATCATTGGACATATACCTAACATTAATCACCTTATTACTCCATGATTATCCTAGTTTTATTGATCACATACCATAAAACCTTTTGTAAAATCTCTCAAAGTCTTTATGATTATAAAACACATTTTTGTTAACACATCGAGAGTTTTGCAATTTTTGAAATACTCCCCCTTCACATGTGCTCATGAGTTTTTAACATAAATTTGCACATGTTAGGTAGAGTTTGCACTTTTGAATTGATCAAATTTCAGTGAACAAGACCGATTCGAGACATGTTTACATCACTAGTTAGACTAGCTTGAAATTATTACCCGGATGGTCAAGTCTAAAGAAAGTTTCTCGAATTGGTACATTCTACTTGGACATAGTCCTTTCGATTACTAACATTTAAGCTTCGTCAATTCGAGGGTTATATCTGAGTCGAGTACTGACATTTAAGTCATCTCTAAAGTTATTTCTGAGTCGAGTACTGACATTTAAGTCTTCTCGTAAGAGCTCGAGATTCTGCCACAATCCTTAAACAATTTTGATCACATTTAATCACGTCTTCTCCCCCTCAAAAATAGCATATCGTGATATTTTTGATATCGACTGATTAGTAGAAAAAAGCTTTTGGAGAGATAGATGATTTTTTTTGCATGAAATCGGAACATTTTTCTTATGATTTTTATACTCCCCCTTAAAGAAAGCATATTTTTAAACATAGAATTTAAAATCAATTTTAGTCTTTTTTGAAATGTGAGTCACGTACTGAAATGTACACAAGTCATTTTGTTAAAACGAGTTTTTGCTTGAAATCTTTTCGTTTGTTTATACTCAAACTTTTTGAAGAGAATTTCGGTTTTGAACGTTCGAGTCCTGATCTGAAATAATCAGAAGTCATCATTGAAGTCCGGGTTTCATACTGAAGTATACGAAAACCATTTTTCAAGAAAAATTAGAGAAACGACATGTTTTAGAAAACATTTAAATGAACTTCCGCTCAAGCATATGCACATATCCGTGTTATTTTTGAATAACATTTCTAGAAACATACATAATATCGATTATACGATAGACATGTCGTGAGAAGAATATTTTTAGATTTTTTGGTTTTATATTGTTTTTGGATTTTTCAAAATTTTCTATTTTTGTATTTTGTTTTTGTTGGTTTTTCAAATTTTGTATTTGGTTTTTGTTTTATAAAAGAAATGGAAAATCAAAAATAGAAGATTGAAAGAATGTTTTTAAAGAACTTACAGAATTAGAACCCTCTGAAGAACTGGGTTCTGAGATAGTTGAAGCACCTACAACCAAAGAAAAAGAGGTTTCACAAATAACAGTGTTAGAAGTACATGTTTCCTCACATTGAGGGTGTTTGCTATCAACGGTTGTAGTGGTTTCTACTTCCTTATCCTGAAGATTTACACTATTACTTCTCAGGGTGCAACTATCAAAAAAATTTCTTGTGGGAATCCATCTAAGACCAACTGCTTTAAAAACTTTTCCCGTAGGAATCCACCTAAGGTAAGAGCTAGACGTAGTTTTCTTATCAGGTGCAGCAGAATTCTCAGTTTTTGAAAAACTACATCCTGTAGATGTCCACCTATTAGGTTTCTTATCTTTTTTCTTGTTCTCAACGGGGGTTGTCTTAGTGGATTGTGCCTTGACACTTGATTTTCCTTGCTCGAGAAATTGTGCATACATGCATTATTATTAGTTGAAAAAACACATTTTTGACATGTAGGATAGACAAATTCAACATTCTTGTTTAACACAACTTTAACTTTGTCACGACAGTCTTTTGGAAATTGCTGTTTGTTCGAAAAAGACTCAACATTTCTAGTGTTGTTTTCTACGTGCATAGCTTTTTCTTTTGCGCAACTACTCTTAGATGCAAGCCAATCCCTAGTCTTTTGTTGATTGTTTCTAGGTAATGGTTTACTACTACTGGCAGTGCTTTGGAATCTTATAGAATTCATCACACTAGGTTTTGTACCTAAAATTCCGTCTTTTCGATGTTGTGCCTATTTCCTAGCTTCTTCTAGATGGTGATTTTGGACCAAGTTATTAGAACCAACAGATTCCTTAACAGTGTTTGTGGTCGCATTCGGTGTACTATTCCTAGAAGGGCCGGAAGTAAGCACATTTGTGTTTCGTTCAACAACATTTGCATTTTTAACAATCTTTTCAATTTCTTTTTTCTTGGGCAAGGGTGTTGGAGTGACTAGTTTTGTCAAATCATTTTGCACATCGACTTTTGGAGCAAACTGGGAAATTGATATTTTTGCTTTTTCAACCGTTTTTGAAGCATTTGGTTTCTCCGAAGTCGATAGTTTTGCAAACTTAGTATCCACACCCTTTCCTTTTTGACTGTCTAACTGAGACCTCAAAAGATCATTTTGAGCTTTCATGTTTTTGAAGGCATGCTCATACGACAATTTGTCATACTTGCATTCTTCACTTTTTCGATCGAGTTGTTTAAAATATGACACGTTTTCTTTTTCAAGTTTTATAAGAGCATTTTAATATTTTGAAACAATTGCGGAGGTCTCAGTTCGAAGTCATTCATGATCTTTAACAGAATATGTTTGCAAAATAATGGACATAATAGACAGAACTGCTTCGAAGAGAGAGTCATTTATATTTTCCAAAACATTTATNTTTCGATCGAGTTGTTTAAAATATGACACGTTTTCTTTTTCAAGTTTTATAAGAGCATTTTAATATTTTGAAACAATTGCGGAGGTCTCAGTTCGAAGTCATTCATGATCTTTAACAGAATATGTTTGCAAAATAATGGACATAATAGACAGAACTGCTTCGAAGAGAGAGTCATTTATATTTTCCAAAACATTTATCTGTTCAAAAGATTCATTAGCCTTCTTTATTAGGGATTTGTGGTCCTTGACAAAGTCAGTTGTTTCAGTTAAAAAAGCATTTTCAAAATGAATCACACGAGCATGTATGTTATTAATTTGAGGAGCAAATTCACTTTTAAGAATCCTTTTCAACTGTAAATGAACCGTGGAATTCCAATTGTTCTCATCTAGTTTCATTTTAGCTTCTAAAGTCGTTTTAAGTTGCCCAATTCTGGTTTTAATATCATCGAGATGTCCTCTGGCAACACTTGTGTTAAAAATGTTGTTTGAAGACATCTGTTCCATTTTTGAAAGTTATTTGGAAGCAACTATGGGTTTGGAAACTAGTTTTGAAAAACCTTGGTTTTTGGAAAACTTGGATTGTTGTTTTTGTGGGACAAAAGTTATTCCAGAAAGTTTGTTCAGTTTGTTGTAATCAATTGGTTTCAAATCTGTTAAATAAATATAAGAAAAGAATCAAAAGCTCCTACTGAAAAGGGATGTCATCTGTCAAATGCATAAGCGATTAAACGAAACGATATCATAAGTCAAAGGAAACGAAGCATCATAGATATATCAACATAAACATAATAATATGGAAAGGAATAAGAGCATGTGTCAACAAAGGCATGTCTACCAGAGTCACTCGAATAGACATAAAGAAACAAGGAAAGCCACGAGCCGACCTACCAGAGTCACTCGAATAGGTCTCATACATACATACATAAATAATCCATAATCATATATCAAAGGATACAGAGAGGGGAGACCTCTCGGTACCACATGGAGTAGCTAGCTCCCAAACGTGAAGGAGTAGAGAAGCACCTACCCACATTCACCATACATACACATCATCATGCATAAACATAAGTGCTAAGATGCATCCATACGCCCCCATACATACATACATAAACATACATGCACCCTGCTCGCAGGACAGGTATACACATATCATAAATGGCCAGGAGATCTCATAATCATAATCATATCATACAAAGTGAGGACGCCGTGGATCAATCACACCTCCACAAAATGTGTCATGCCATCGGTGCCTCGATGACACGCCCATGGTACCTCCATGAGTAGTTAAAAAACTCGGGCATAAGAAGGGAACGAAGCATACATACATACATACATACATACATACATACATACATAGAATCATAGCAGCATATCCGAATCATATCATAGCATAATCATAATCAGAGGAGTATCAAAAGAATGAGGATCATTGATGAGGCGAAAAGTGTACCGCTTTTCGGGGGTCATTTAAGCCCGAAATCGTATTTATTTGATCAAATATCGCCCTAAATCGTTCCTTTTGGCATTTTAGGTACTTTGGAGAGAAATTCTGGAAAAGGAAGCATTTTGGACGTTTTCGGAGCATAAAAGTGAAGAATTCGACAAAGTGTCAAAAATCTACTGGAACAGTACCCAGATGGCGTCAAGACCCATCCTGACGGCGTCAAGCCTTTATAGGCCAGAACATATTAAAGACGGACGACGTCAAGAAGGCTATCAAGAAACCCTAACCACGGCGAGGTGACGGCGTCAACTCCATAACGTGACGCCGTCAGATCTGTTTTTCTATATATATTCGCATAATTTTTAGTCATTCGTGTGGAACTTGTTAGAGAGAAACCCTAGACGATTTTTGAAGCTTTTTTAAGGGCTTTAAACCATTGGATCTTCCATGTTACATTGAAGATAAGTAATCTATTAATCATTCAATATGTCTATGTGTTGTTTGATTCTATCTT
>LBNU01002598.1:63232-74723 GCA_014162995.1 Artemisia annua | reverse complement strand
AAATCATCATACTAAAAGAGCCATAGATTACGCTGCCAAGGGAAGACTGAGTAGGCTCAGCGTCGACAAGTGCTGGGAAGTCATCGAGGACTTAGCTCAGTACGAAGAGGAAGAATGGATGGACTCAACTTTCTCGGAAGAAGGGGTTTTAAATTACATGAGTGCAACCCAAGATCAGTTGTTTGATAACAAAAAAAGACAGATTGAGATTCTTATGAAAGCCGAGGCGCCTTGGGTTGAGGGAAATGAAGGTGTAAACACGATCGACAGACATACGCTCCCTCACCCCTCGCGACAAGATGAGTTCGAAGGAATAATGCTAACTTTCATGAACAATCAGGAGAGACAAATCCAACAATTGGAGACTCACTTGAAAAACACCCAAAACTTTTTCATGGAACTGGCAGAAAAATTTATTTCAAAAATAAAGGAGAAAATTAGGGAAGAAGCCTCACCCAAGAAGATCGAAAAGATCTTTGAACTTCCAGTCCCTAATGAACCATGTAACAAGGTGAGTGGTGAAACTCCTCTTCCTGAGACTTCACCCTTACCCTCCTCTCATCCTTTTGGACCCTTTTGCGAAGAAAAGAACCCTCAGGCCCATAGTATCTTCGTGGGAAGCATTGTGGTTACAACCCCTAGCTTTCACAAAGTTAGAAAACGGTTATTCGGTTTTAAGCCCGGAGTAAAAGACACCCAATCCAAGCATACCCTCGTTTCAAAAATTCACTTTGGGAGTTTCCCCCACTCGACATATACTTGCCACAACGGAGATTGGGGATTAAATAGGGCAACGACCGAACCCGGGAAAGTTAAGATTACGCCCAACGATTGTAACAAAACATTCGACCCGGGAGGCATTTTCTAACTACGAAGCACTTCTATGGTCAAAGTTACAATGCCACAAAACCACTCTTAAAAAGAACAAGGGCTTAATTGTAATTTCTGAAAGTTGCATACACCTGACGGCGTCAGCCCTTATACCTGACGGCGTCAGCTCGTCCGCCCAGCTTTTATAAACTTCTAATCTATCACTTTCATCACAAACCCCACAAATATTATCCACCCCACCTTCCACCACCGAATCTCCAAGATCCAATTCGTGCCATTTCACCGTCATTCTCTACGTGGTAAGTATCTCTTCTCCATCTTCCCTACTCTAATTATCTATTCGATCCATCAATTTTAGATATCCCCAAAATACGAAACCCTAGGATCAATTTGAGGTTGAAAACTTAGCAATGCCTTGTAGTTGATGTAGTGTTAGCAAGGATTAAGGCACTAATTAGTTAAAACTTCAATTGGGTTTAGTATTGCGTTAGGGGATTGTGGATTCGACCACCACCCTTTGGCTTATTGGCCATTTTCCTGTCACAAGGGGTGTTTGGGTCAAGGATCTACAAGTTTCATACTTGAACTTTCCCTCGTAATCTTGAATTCAAAAATCTGCAGATTCTGACGGCGTCAGCCCGTTAGGCGTGACGGCGTCAGAACTGTCTGATGTCCCAATTTAGCTCTCAATCTTGTTCCTCCCTCGTTCTTCTTGCCTTGTTTCAGGAAATGAGTAAGCGATCCAGGAGCCACAGGGCTGGGTCATCTAGGGCCGCCCAAGTTAGTTTGGCGGATGTAGTGAGAAGTTAGGGTGTTTTTGATGGAAATGAGGCAACAACAAAGTACCACGAACTGCGCAACCATGACATCGACCATGGTGCCATCATTGATTGGAATTTCCTGGCTAACAGTGGTCTTGAGCAAGCCTTTGTTAACAGCATACGGACCGATGACTTCACAGGTCCACAATGGGTAAGCTTGTTTAGGTTGCAGGAGCAGGTGTACGATGAGCTTGTGCGTGAGTTTTTGGCCACTTATTACTTTGATGTTGGGGCAGCTAGGGATGATGTGGGGGCTACATCGGTTTACTTTAGGCTAGGAGGGGAGGACCGTTCTTATTCTGTTCTTGAGTTGGGCTGGAGATTGGGACTTTATGGGCAACACGAGGCTACCCAGGGAGCCTTCATTGCTAGTTTGAGTCAGGGGATGACTGTCAGGGATGACATGAGGAGTGCACTGTTTTGGCCTACTATTGGAGATGGGATGTATGCATCTGGGGGCACTACGGCCTCTGCTATTAGGGACCCAAGGGTTAGGCTGGCTCATCGGTGTATTTCATACACCCTGTCTGGGAGGCATAGCTCCCAATATAGGATCACCCTTTTGGACCTCTTCTTCCTTTACACGATCTACTCCGGGGAGGCTTACTGCAACATCCCCTTTTGGGTAGCTAGTTACCTTCAGGGTGCAGTCGGGGAGAGGGTCAATGACATGATCTATGGGGGGATGTTCATCACCAAGCTAGCTAGGTCATACAGGGTCCTGACACCTGAGATTAGGGACTATCTGAGCTCTTCAGGGGTATGTAGGGTGGCCAGGGTCAGATCTCTGAAGCAGATGAACGTAGTGATGGAGTTAGCTGGGGGGCAGTATGCTTGGTGGGCACCTAGACAGGCTGCAGCTGGTGGTGGCGATGATGATGATGAGGAGGAGGATGCACCACAGCAGCAGCATGGGGGGTATGAGGCCGGGACCGCTGACTACTACCGGCACATGAGTCAGGGAGACTGGCAGGCTCACCAGGGAGCATGGATGGGTCAGGTTGACACTTGGAGAGCCAGGGTTGATGACAGGTTCGATTGGATGTATGATCACACTATTCGACAGATGCAGCATTTATCTACGCGTGCTCAGTTGGACCCACACCTGCAGATTGACCCCTTCCCTGGACGTGAGCAGGACTACCCACCCTACGGGTACTATGGACATCTCCCCTACGGCTACGACTACCGCCAGGGTCCCCCACCTCAGTGATTGTATGATTTGGTTTTATGATGTTTGAACAATTTTATCTTTGGATGTATGATTTTGGACAATTTGGCTTGTAATAATTTAGGATTCGGCCTCTGTTGGCCTTCAAACTCGTATGACAATTTGTTCTTTTTATTGCATGTAGGATTATCCTTATCATGGTTGTTGGTTTATCAGCTTTGTATGTTTTATTTGTTTATTTGTTTGATTTTATTTGTTTCCGTATGTATGATATTTCCTGTTATTGATTCATGATTCAAACTAACTTGTGAAAATGCTTTATTTTGTTTTTAACTTCGTCTTAACTACATATAAAGGTATTTTGCAAAAGCTAACTGTAAGGGAAATCTAAATCGGTTTATAAGAACGAATGAACATGAATCATAACAATGTAAATTAACATACATATTAGTATTTGTTTGAGTCAAATGCTTGTATCGAGTCATAATGAATTTTTGCAGGAATTCCAGGAAGTAAGGTATAGTTTTCCCAGAATTTTTCCGGAAACTTAACATGAGAATTCTGTCAGGTCATTTCTGACGGCGTCAGGTGTTATAACCTGACGGCGTCAGGAAATATTTTTCTGCAATTTTTGAAAGTTCTGTTTTTCTTTCGGAAATAAAAAGTTTTTGTTAATTCTCTAACTTATAATCTCCAGGAATTCTGCAAAAATATTCATTTCACAAGCATTATATCCTATTATAGATTATACCGCCGATTTTATGCGAGGTTGGCCTTTATCTTTTTCGCAGGTTAACAGGTTATTTTGGACAAGAAGATGATTTATATTTCGGAAGGGAAGCTTTGAGCGTTCAGCTTTCTTGGAAGAAGATCTAACCATGTTACCTCACTATCCACATCAAACGAATCAGGGGAGTATTTGATTTCATTCTTTCATTTTATTTACTTTTACATCTTCTATTTGAACATTGGGGACAATGTTCGGTTTAAGTGTAAGGGGGGTAAATGAAGGCACCTTAGAGAATACAATTGCGCTTGATTTTTGTTTGTTTGATAGTAAATTTGTAATAAAACCGAGAGAAATATTTGTTAGGGTAATTTTAGCGCCAATTTAAAATTTTTTACAACATTTAGAAGTGAGACTTTGGTCTTAATAAGCGTCTCATGGATAGGAAATTATATGACTAGCACAAAACCGTACCACTAAAAAATTTTCCACCCCAAATATGTGAGGTTCACCCCTAGAATTGGTAGGAAAAGCATCCATCTTTGATGCTATGATGTGTGTACCGGTAGCACTTAGATTCTAGAACTTGCGTTAGGACCATCTCAAATCCACAAGTGAGACTACATTCGTGTAGTTAGATCTACTACATGATAAGAGGCATTAGGATTAACCCTTTGTTTTACACCCGTGTTTTTGTTATAATTACATTGGCTACATTGGTCAAGTAATTCTCCCACACCCTTTGCGTTGTACCCATTTTTGGTACACGATACCCCTAGTACACCCCTCCGAGCCTATCTTTTCGTTTCGACCTTTGAGCATCTTACTCAAAGTGAGAATTTGTTACACCCCACTTAAATGTACACCCAAATCGCCTTAGCCTACCTTGTATGCACTCATTTTTAGTGCATTATTGTGACAACATTTGTTTAAACCTTTTGTTAATTATCTAATCAATTACATGGTTGCTAAGTCGAGTCATATCCTTGTACATATTGTTTTGGGATGATTGGGACTCATGGGTAAAGTACTAGTGTAATGGAGTATTGGGGAAGAACATCATTATTACCCCCCATATGTGCTAAATATTTTAAAAGTACTCCAAGTGTTTCAATTATCTTAATTCGAGTCATTAGAATAGTAATTGTAAAGTTATGTAAAAGTTCAAGTGTAAGGGGAGAACCGAGGCCCCTATGATGTATTATTTTGGATCGTAGGGTAAGAATGTATGAAAAAAAAATCGAAAAATCAAGAAAAATACAAAAAAAAAATTAGAAAAAGAAAAGTAGAAAAACATACGGACTACCATCCCGTTTCTTTTATGTTTGTTTATGTTTTTGTTATTTTGTTTTTAGCTTAAGATTGAGTCGAGTCTTGGCTTAGCAACATTGTATAGTGCATGTATTTGATCATGATAGTTAACTCGCCACCATTAAAATACCATTATTCCAACCAAACCGTGTTTATCATATCCCTACACCTTACATTATAACCCTTTTTAAAAGCCTCTTTGATAGTTTATCTTAGGTGCTTACGCCTAGTGGAGGAGTAATTGATCATCTCCCAAGCCTATGGTAATCTATTTGCTATGACAGGTAGTGAGAGATATTTTCCGTTTTCATTTATGAGATATAATTCTATGACACTTGAGAGATGAGAGTATCCAAACACTATTTGTGAGGTGCTAGTGTATGATTTCCGTGCTTATTATGATTAGGGTCGAATGACTATTTGTTGTAATTACTTTTATATTTGTGTTAAATGACCCCTAACTCATATTTTGATTGGAATAAAAGCTTATATGCTTGAGGACAAGCAAACCTCAAGTGTAAGGGTATTTGATGAGACGAAAAGTGTACCCGTTTTAAGGGGTCATTTAAGCCCTAATTCGAGTAAATATGATCAAATATTGCCCTAAATCGTTCCTTTTGTCATTTTAGGTACTTTTGAGAAGAATTCTGGAAAACATGCATATTTGGACGTTTTTGGAGCATAAAAGTGAAGAAAACGACAAAGTCTCAAAAGAAGCTGAATTTCCTACCTGACGACGTCAGAGTCACAAGGTGACGCCGTCAGCCAACATTGACAAAGGAGTGAAATTACTTTACACTTGACGGGCCAGAAAGATTTTGCAACATTTACACCTGACGCCGTCAGGTGTTACAAGATGTAGGCCGTCAGGTTATAAGCTAAAGAGTGACGGCCCAGAAGGATTTAGAGGGTGACGGCGTCAGAAGTAGATCTAGGCCATCCGAGAACCCTAGTGGCGGCGAGCTGACGGCGTCAGACTCTATAACCTGACGCCGTCAGAATGTAAAATCTATATATATTTTCCTAATTTTCATTCATTAGGTGTGGACACTTTGTGGGAACTTTTGGATAAACCCTAAGACGATTTTAGCTGTATCTCTTCAAAGGGTTTTTCACCCTTGAATCCTTCAATGTTTAAATTAAAGATAAGTCCTAAAACTTAAATTAATCCAATATGTCTAGTGTGTTGGTTAAATTATATCTTATGCTTGTATTCAATTAACATGCTAGGTCTAGGATTTTCTGCTGTTTGCTTAGATCTAATGAAACCTAAAAACTATTAATTATTGGTTGATTTCGTGTGTTATTACTTTGTTGGGAGAATGTTTCATCAATGTTCCCAGGCTTAAGAAAACTGCAAACTCCTGATAGTTGGTAACATGCCTTGAACGTCTTAAGACACAATGTAAGCTACAGGGCGCAATACTAGGTTATTCAAGGTAAGTGATTTAACGCAATGAGCCACTGTGTACAAGTCCCTATGATTATGTGGTAATGCATGGTTGTAGGAGGAGAATATGAGAGCTCATAGAATTGGGGAGATAATGTATGCGGCACCCCATGAATTGTTAAGGAATACACCCGTCAATCGTCCATCGACACAAGGTACATAAAATATCACCAATTTAACCGTAAAAGATAGTTAAGGGAGTAGGAACGCTCTAAGTAAACACAATTTTGGGGGTCCCTCTATATTACAGTTTTCCACCAACCTTTTAATTTCACTCTTTTTTTTTTTTTTTTTTTTTTTTTTTTGTTATTTTATTTTATTGGCAATTGGTAGTTTTTCTGCGTTAGTTGACTAGCAACTCAATCCGCCCATTCCTCCCAAGAACCCGAGAATTTTACTTGCTTTCAACTTAAACAATATACCCAAAATACCAAAAATAATCTTCCTTCACCTTTAGACTATTAGAGTAGTTTCTCTATCCTAACGAACACTATTCTCCCTGTATAGAGAACGATCAAGTCCCCTGTACGGTACCAATACACCTATACTACACTGACCAGGTACCACTGCCTGGTGGGATTGCAAGCTTCTCAAACGTCCCTTGAGAGGTACGAAACCCTGCCTGGTGTAGCAATCCTACGCACCATCAACACCATATATAGCATCTATATATTATATACTAGCATACTAATACCTATACCTCATATATAGTATACTACGTAGCTATAGTATATATACCGTATATAACTATTATAGTATAGTATAACTAGCTATATATATACTATATATTATATAGGTAATATATATACTATTACTCATCTCTTTTTATTAAATTTATTTATTACACTCAAAACCTCATACTTTTTATATTTTATGCGCTCCCACAACGAAACCTAACGTCTTCCGCGATAAACCTTAGTTTTTACGACAAACCGGAAAAATAATCATTTTCAAAACAAAGTTTCCAAAAATAGAATTTCACACTTTCTATAAATATAACCCATAAAAATAACCTCCACGTAACTTACTAACGCTCAAATACTTGAACGAAGACTTGTTACGCAAAATCACAAAACACCAAAACTACACAAGTCACTTCTACACCACAAAGGCGATCAAAATGAACTTTTCCCATTCACAACACTCCTCAAATCATAACAACAACCTTACACGCAAAGGGATTTAGTGCCACATTCATACTTATCATAACTATATCATACATATCTCACACATACATCACATAAAACACTTAATTCACACCAAACAAAGTCAAATAGATCGAGACTATTAGTCAATCTAATATGCTAAAATCACGGTTGTCACATCATTCCCCACTTAAGGAAATCGCGTCCCGAGATTTAACAACTCGTCTCATCACTAACATCAAGAAAATTTATGGATATTAAAGCGGAATAAAACCACACCATAAAACCATAAATCGTTAACCATCCTTATGACGATGTGGGATTCTACCATGACATAAAAATAACAGAGAAAGAACCACCAAATATGAACCAACTAGATACCCGAATTCACACGATCGAAAACATCCTGATACTCCAACGATACACGAAAGCAAATACACTATTCCGATCGATACACTATTCCGCATCTAACTTCCACGATCTAAATCCAACTACAAACGATCTACTCACCATCCACATCAGCAAAACAAATTCAGATACTTAGACCTCATCTAATCCTCACGTTCCCAAGTAAACTCAGGACCACGCTTCGAATCCCACCGTACTTTCACCAATGCTAACTTACCATGCTTCCACTCTTAACATCTCAATCCATAATCTCAACAAGTTCCACATCAAACTGAAAGGTTTTGTCAACCTTAACCTCATCTAAAGACACATGCAAACTAGCATCTGCCAAACACTTCTTCAGATTAGATACGTGAAACGTATCATGCATACTACTTAACTCCTCCGGCAATTTCAACCGATATGCCACAAGTCCACTCCTTTCTGTAATCTCGAACGATCCTACATGTCTCGGTGCTAACTTGCCTTTCTTGCCAAAACGCACAGCACCTTTCCAAAGAGACACTTTCAACATTACAAAATCACCAACATTAAACCCCAAAGGCTTACGGCGATTATCCGCATAACTCTTTTGACGATCTCTCGCTGCCTTAAGTCTTTCTTAAATCTGCAAACCTTATCCGTAATCTCTCGTTCCAGTTCAGGACTAATTAGTTGGCTTGTTCCAACCTTTACCCACAGAACAGGTGATCTACACTTCCTTCTATACACTATCTCAAACTGCACATACTCAATACAAGAATATTAATTGTTATAGGAGAACTCAGCTAAGGGTAAATGCATACCCCAACTTCCTCCATCATCAATCATATTCACGCTCTCAGCACTCCATCCAATGCCTAATTAGTACGCTCACTTAGTCCATTCATTTAAGAATGATAGGTCGTACTCATCTACATACGCGTTCTCAAAGCTCTATAAAATACTTACCACAATCACGAAGTAAGTATTTCATCTTGATATAAGCTGATTGAAGCGATACTCCACGTCTCTCTACCAACCCATCAAATGTAAGTCTTGCTAACTTTTCTACATCAAAATCTCCAGATATTTCTGATTGTTGCATCATCCTAATAGTTGTTGATATCAACCTTCACCTTCAATCTTATCAAATACTTGCTATGGTATTTGTATTCCTCTTCATACTTGCTCCTCAATACATTTCTTGCTAAGGTAATAATACGTTTTATCCATTCTAGGATGTATCAAATACCTTGCATGATGGATGTCCTTATGCTTCCTTCCAATGGAACCAATAACTGGTCCGCAAAGTACAATCCTCCATATTCATTCCTTTCCATTAGCTGGTCTAAACCATATAATCATTCTTCTTACATGTTCTACTAGTGGAACCCATATTTGATCTAGGAAATATAGTCCACCATCCTCCTTTCTCTCCATTTGTTGATCTAACCCGCGCAACATCTCAGCCATAGCGTTCTCATCCTTGATAGCTTCTTCTTGCGCTGCCAAGATCTTACTCTAAATTCCTGACTCCAACGTCATGCTCATAGCTCGCACACGTTTAAGCTTAATCTTCATCTTCCTACTCAACGCATCAGCCACCACATTTGCTTTTCCAGGATGATAGCGAATCATAATCACTAAACAGTTCAATCCATCTTCTTTGACGCATATTCAGCTCCTTCTGAGTAAAAATATGCTAAAGACTCTTATGATCAGTGCAAACAATACTCTTCGTGCCATACAAATAATGTCTCCAATTCTTGAGAGCGAATACAACCGCACCAAGCTCTAGATCATGAGTGGTATAATTCTTCTCATGGATCTTGAGTTGTCGGAAAGCATAAGCTATCACCTTCCCCCTGTGCATTAGTACACACCCAAAACCTTGATTCAACGCATCACAATACACACAAAATCATCTGGCCCATCAGGTAACGTCAGAACAGGTGCACTACACAAACTATCCTTAAATGACTGAAAAGTCATCTCTTGCTCATTTCCCCAAACATACTTCTTATTATTCTGAGTCAACATAGTGAGGGGCTTAGCAATTTTCGAAAAAGTTCGCTATAAATCTTCTGTAGTACCCAGCCGATCCTAAGAAAGAGCGTATCTCAGACGGCGTCGTAGGAGCCTTCCAATTCTTGACCGCTTCAATCTTACTAGGATCCTCATGTACACCTTTACTATTCACCACACGCCCAAGAAAATATACCTCTTGTAACCAAAACTCGCATTTCGAGAACTTGACATACAACTTCTCATTCTCTAGCAAACCAAGTATCAACTTCAGATGTTCTCCATGCTCCTCCTTCGTCTTAGAATAGATTAAGATATCGTCAATGAACACAATCACGAACTTATCCAAATAAGGCTTACACACGCGATTCATCAAATCCATGAATACCGATTTCTTAACCGTTAACTTGTTCAACTCCCGATAGCTGATACACATCCTGTACGAACCATCCTTCTTCTTAACAAACAACACAGATAATCCCTACAGGGAATGACTAAGTAGAATAAACCCCCTTTGTACTCGTAGTACATCGCCATTCTCTAAAGGGATACGAACCACCTTTTCATGGCATATTACTTCAGCCTTATGCCTAGCCAACCAATTCATCCCTATCACCACATCAAAACTTCCATAAAAGAAATACCCTCTACCATTATAGTACACCCACGAATAACTTTATCAACTTCTACCTCTCTACCACAAACTACTTCAATCACAATAATCATCAAGCTAACTCATACCAGTGAACACTCACGCCAATACATTGCAAATCAAGCGAAGAACGTAAAGACTCATTCGTACAACGGTCGAATTAAGATCATAGAAAAACATCGATACTATCAGATCGCACAACATGTCACGAAAACCAATTGGTGTGTAAAGGAGGGATTAAATATCCGCACCAACTTATCATGAACCAGTACCCAACAGAAAGGAATTCAATTAACCAACACCTATCACGACGTCGAATAGAAAGAATATAGCATCTGTACCATCATGGTACGAGCAAGGATGCTATCCAGAGAATTAGGTATACAAACGGAGAGTCTAGCAAACGAATCAACTTAAATGTCACCACATTAGTACCAACCGATAATTGAGGTATCAGCATATGATTGGTAGGATGGAATCTTACCACCTACACCTCAACATATAACTATTGCCCAAACGGTTAAGAGAATAATTCTCTAACCATACGGCCATCATCAACATGATAACACATAACATCTACCAGAACATATAACAACAAACATCAATCAATGTAATCATGGTCACAAGTCCACGTGTGTGATACCCTTATAATTATGTTCGCGACCATAGTTATAAGGCCTATTCCACACGCATACTTACTTCCAAAACCACACATCTCAATGATAACGCACATATATCACATAGCACCTAATAAACATCACAATCCATGCATACTTGCAAGTCCACTTGTGTTGTGACGCATGTATAATTATGTTGGCCACCATAATTATCTATGCCCCCTTTCACAAGTGTACTCCTGATGAGACAAAAAGTGTACCCGTTTTAAGGGGTCATTTAAGCCCTAATTCGAGTAAATGTGATCAAATATTGCCCTAAATCGTTCCTTTTGTCATTTTAGGTACTTTTGAGAAGAATTCTGGAAAACATGC
>LBNU01002598.1:2302-47503 GCA_014162995.1 Artemisia annua | reverse complement strand
AAAAATATAAGTAGCTTAGAAGTAGATAATTTGGGTTAGTTGACTAGCAACTAATTCCGCCCTATCCTCCAAAACCAGAGATTTTACTGCTTTCATAAAACATAAAAATACAAAAAGAATCTTCCTCCACCCTTAGACCTAGATTAGAGTAGCCTTTAGCCTAACGAACACTATTCCCTGTGAGAGAACGATCAATCCCCCGGTACTTGCCACTACACTATACTACATCGGTCAGGTACACTGCCTGGTGGGGATTGCAAGCTTCTCGAGATCCCTCGAGAGGTAAAACATAGTGCGTGTTGCAATCCACGCGCATCAACCACTAAAAAATTTTCCACCCCAAATATGTGAGGTTCGCCCATAGAATTGGTAGGAAAAGCATTTATGCTATGATGTGTGTACCGGTAGCACTTAGATTCTAGAATTTGCTTAGGACCATCCCGAATCCACAAGTGAGACTACATTCGTGTAGTTAGATTTACTACATGATAAGAGGCATTAGGATTAAGCCATTGTTTTACACCTGTGTTTTTGTTATAATTACTTTGGCTACATTGGCCAAGTAATTCTCCCACACCTTATCGTTGTACCCATTTTTGGTACACGATACCCCTAGTACACCCCTCCGAGCCTATCTTTTCGTTTCTAACATTAAGCATTATACTTAAAGGAAGAATTTGTTACACCCCACCTAAATGTACACCCAAATCGCCTTAGCCTACCTTGTATGCACTCACCTTTAGTGCATTATTGTGACAACATTTGGTTAAACCCTTAGTTAATTATCTAATTGATTACATGGTTGCTAAGTCGAGTCATATCTTTGTACATATTGTTTTGGGACGATTGGGACTCATGGGTAAAGTAATAGTGTAATGGAGTAATGGGGAAGAACAACATTATTACCCCCATATGTGCTAAATATTTTAAAAGTACTCCAAGTGTTTCGATTATCTTAATTCGAGTCATTAGATTAGTTATATGTAAAGTATGTAAAAGTTCAAGTGTAAGGGGAGAACCGAGGCCCCTATGATGTATTATTTTGGATGGTAAGGCAAGAGTGTATGCAAAAAATAATAATAATAATAAAATAAATAAATAAAATCGAAAAATCAAGAAAAATACAAAAAATGAGAAAAAGAAAAGTAGAAAAAACATACGGACTACCATCCCGTTTCTTTTTATGTTTATTAGTTTTTTATTAGCGTAAGTCGAGTCTAGTCTTGGCTTAGCAACGCCATATTGTACATGTAATTAATCA
Organism: Artemisia annua; assembly: GCA_014162995.1. Classification (NCBI taxonomy): domain Eukaryota; kingdom Viridiplantae; phylum Streptophyta; class Magnoliopsida; order Asterales; family Asteraceae; genus Artemisia; species Artemisia annua. The sequence continues at coordinate 46,242 of LBNU01002598.1, read as the reverse complement.
AGATCTTTAACTCGCCACCAGTAAAATATCCTTTATCCAACAAAACCGTGTTTATCATATCCCTACACCTCATTACAACCCTTTTGTAAAGACCTCTTTGATAGTTTATCTTAGGTGCTTACGCCTAGTGGAGAAAGTTTTCGATCCTTTCCCAAGCCTATGGTAATCTATTTGCTATGACAGGTAGTGAGAGATATTATTCATTTTCATTTATGAGATATAATTCTATGACACCTGAGAGATGTGAGTATCTAAACACTACTTTTGAGGTGATAGTATGTAATCTCCATGCTTATTATGATTGAAGTGGAACGATTATTTGTTGTAATTACTTTTATATTAGTGTTAAATGACCCATAACTTGTATTTTGATTAGAATAAAAGCGCATTTGCTTGAGGACAAGCAAATCGCAAGTGTAAGGGTATTTGATGAGGCGAAAAGTGTACCACTTTTCAGGGGTCATTTAAGCCCTAAATCGTATTTATTTGATCAAATATCGCCCTAAATCGTTCCTTTTGGCATTTTAGGTACTTTGGAGAGAAATTCTGGAAAAGGAAGCATTCTGGACGTTTTTGGAGCATAAAAGTGAAGAATTCGACAAAGTGCCAAATTCTGCTGGAATAATACCTCTAACGGCGTCAAGCTTGGACGTGACGCCGTCAGGCCTTGACGAGCCAGAATGATTTTTGGAGGATTAAAGGGGGATGGCGTCAAGAAGGCCATCAAGAAACCCTAACCACGGCGGTGTGACGGCGTCAAGGCTATAACGTGACGTCATCAGATTTGATTTTCTATATATATTCTCATAATTTTTAGTCATTAGTGTGGAACTTTGTGGGGAACTTTTAGGGATAAACCCTAGACAAATTTTAGCAGCTTTTTCAAGGTTTTTCACCTTGAGATCTTCCATGTTACATTGAAGATAAGTAATCAATTAATCATTCAATATGTCTATGTGTTGTTTGATTCTATCTTGTTCTTGTCTTTCGTTTAACATGCTAGGCTAGGTTTTCTTTATTGTGTTTTTGTTATAATTACATTGACTTCATTGGTCAAGTAATTCTCCCACACCCTTAGCGTTGTACTCATTTTTAGTACACGATACCCCTAGTACAGCCCTCCGAGCCTATCTTTTCGTTTCTAACTTTAAGCATCATACTTAAAGGAAGAATTTGTTACACCCCACTTAAATGTACACCCAAATCGCCTTAGCCTACCTTGTATGCACTCACCTTTAGTGCATTATTGTGACAACATTTATTTAAACCCTTAGTTAATTATCTAATTGATTACATGGTTGCTAAGTCGAGTCATATCCTTGTACATATTGTTTTGGGATGATTGGGACTCATGGGTAAAGTACTAGTGTAATGGAGTAATGGGGAAGAACAACATTATTACCCCCATATGTGCTAAATATTTTAAAAGTACTCCAAGTGTTTCGATTATCTTAATTCGAGTAATTAGAATAGTTGATTGTAAAGTATGTAAAAGTTCAAGTGTAAGGGGAGAACCGAGGCCCCTATGATGTATTATTTTGGATGGTAGGGCAAGAATGTATGCAAAAAAAAAATAAAAAAAAAATCGAAAAATCAAGAAAAATACAAAAAAATGAGAAAAAGAAAAGTAGAAAAAACATACGGACTACCATCCCGTTTCTTTTTATGTTTATTTTATGTTTTAGTAGTTTTTGATTAGCGTTAGTCGAGTCTAGTCTTGGCTTAGCAACGCCATATTGTACATGTAATTAATCAAGATCTTTAACTCGCCACCAGTAAAATATCCCTTATCCAACAAAACCGTGTTTATCATATCCCTACACCTCATTACAACCCTTTTGTAAAGCCCTCTTTGATAGTTTATCTTAGGTGCTTACGCCTAGTGGAGAAGGTTTTCGATCCTTTCCCAAGCCTATGGTAATCTATTTGCTATGACAGGTAGTGAGAGATATTGTCCATTTTCATTTATGAGATATAATTCTATGACACCTGAGAGATGTGAGTATCTAAACACTACTTGTGAGGTGCTAGTGTGTAATCTCCGTGCTTATTATGATTAAAGTGGAACGATTATTTGTTGTAATTACTTTTATATTAGTGTTAAATGACCCCTAACTTGTATTTTGATTAGAATAAAAGCGCATTTGCTTGAGGACAAGCAAATCTCAAGTGTAAGGGTATTTGATGAGGCGAAAAGTGTACCGCTTTTCGGGGGTCATTTAAGCCCTAAATCGTATTTATTTGATCAAATATCGCCCTAAATCGTTCCTTTTGGCATTTTAGGTACTTTGGAGAGAAATTCTGGAAAAGGAAGCATTTTGGACGTTTTCGGAGCATAAAAGTGAAGAATTCGACAAAGTGTCAAAATCTGCTGGAACAGTACTCCAGACGGCGTCAAGACCACACCTGACGGCGTCAAGTCTTGATAAGCCAGAACGGATTAAAGAGGGACGGCGTCAAGAAGGCTATCAAGAAACCCTAACCACGGCGAGGTGACGGCGTCAAGTCCATAACGTGACGCCGTCAGATCTGTTTTTCTATATATATTCGCATAATTTTTAGTCATTCGTGTGGAACTTTTTAGAGAGAAACCCTAGACGATTTTTGCAGCTTTTTTAAGGGTTTTATACCCTTGGATCTCTCATGTTACATTGAAGATAAGTAATCAATTAATCATTCAATATGTCTATGTGTTGTTTGATTCTATCTTGTTCTTGTCTTTTGTTTAACATGCTAGGCTAGATTTTCTTTGTGTTTGCTTAGATCTAATGAAACCTAACTATTGATTATTGATTGAATGGTGTGTTATTAATTGTATTGGATGGGTGATTATCGATGTTAGGCTTAAGAAAACTGGCAGACTTCCGGTTGGTAACATGCTTGAACGTCTTAAGAAACATGAACCAAGGTGTACTAAGGTTATTTTGATTGTATTTAATGCATGAGTGAATTCTAGTGATCCCATGTTAGGAGCTTCTTAGCCGGCTCGACATAGGAGTGAAGTAGGATCTCATAGAGTTAGGGGAAGTCCGTACACACCCCTACGAATGGTATTAAGGAATACAATCCGTCATCCACGCAATTAATACACACTAATCAATCGGTAAAAGATAGTTAGGGAGTAAGGAAATCTAAGTAAACACGCTTCTCTCCATTATAGTTTTCACAACCATTTATTTTCTTGTTATTTTATTTTATTTGCATTATTAGTAATTTGGGTTAGTTGACTAGCAACTAATTCCGCCCACTCTTCCAAAACCCGAGATTTTTACTTGCTTTCGTTAAAATATAAAAATACAAAAAGAATCTTCCCTCACCCCTAGACCTATTAGAGTAGTTTTTCAATCCTAACGACACTATTCCCGCAGAGAACGATCAATCCCCCGGTACTTGCCACTACACTATACTACATCGGTCAGGTACACTGCCTGGTGGGGATTGCAAGCTTCTCAAGATCCCTTGAGAGGTAAAACCCTAGTGCGTGGTCGCAATCCCGCGCATCAATCATATATCAAAAGGATCGTATCATATCAAGAATCATAATGAACGAATCAAGCATAAGGGAACATTGCAATGGCTTAGGGAATCTTATAACGAATCAAAGATCAAGATCAAGAGTCATGAGAGAGAAAACCCCTTACTGAAAGAGGATAGAATATCTGTACCTTAAACCGCCAACAAAATCATAACATAAGAATAGGAAGTCACATCCTTTTTCAGTGAATCCTCTATGTGCGACACCAAAAATAAGAACAATGTCGAGCAGTAACACACCAAGGTCGAACAGCAATCCCAACCTTCAAACCCGATCAAACCCACGACTTCCACACCCTTGTCAAAACAAAAAAGTACTGTGCGTTATCACCCTCAACTGACCCACTAGTCGAACGACTTCCCAAGCCTTAGACATGAATCACAAGGAACCATTTTCGCACACCTTGTAGCCTTCCTGTTGCTCGAAGGATTTACAGAAAAAGATAGAGCCGCCATATGTTCTTGTGTTAGGTTTAGAGTTTTTGTTTCGAGTTATTTTGTGTCGTGTGTTGAGTTTTAAAAGAAGGGAGATTCGGTCAATAGCCAAAACGTGTGATGGGATTTTAAAAGTGGAAGGTGGCTGAAATTGTGGTGCAATTTAGGGGAACAAAATCAATTATGCATGTAACATATTCCTAAGTTGTAACATAGACATAAATTCGGCTAGGACAAAAATCGAAAACGTGACATAGGTTTAAACGTGCATAAATTATTTTAGCCTAAGTTTTAATATTCGTAAAACGTATATGGTTCAAATATTAACGAATTAAATACGTAGGTTAAAATCGAAACGAAATGTTTTGGATTATTTAACGTCTCTTCAAAAGTTTAAATTTTAGGGGTATTTTGGGTACTTCAAATGTTCAAAATTTTCGGGTTTTACACATATAATTATTAACGAGACAAACTTTGAGTCACTGAGCGTTCACCCACCTTGCACACCCTCAAAGACGGCCCGGCCTCCAACTTAAACACAAAACACCTTTCCTTCAAAAGTTGACGTTATAAGACACTACTGACACATACATAACCCGATAAAACACAAATACAACACAAAAGAAAGAAGGAAAAAACGGATAACTTGGGTTGGCTAGGACGGCACCATCCCCTATGGCACGAGGACTAGTGTGAGGCTAGTGTTATATGATGGCACGAGGGCTAACAGCCAACCGTACCATGCCCTCTTGCGTGTGTCACGAATGAGAACCTGCACAATAAACACATTTGGACGCACATAAATAACACCTACACATACTGGACTTTGGCCATAGTGTAAAAAAACAGAAAAGCCCAAATACTTTTGTAAATTGAGATTTAAAATTATGAAACGTAATTTTTTTTCTTCTAGGTGATAACTTTATAGAACAAAGAAAATACACATGTGTCTTACTTGGCAATAGAATGAAAACATACACGAAGTCAATAAATAAATATACCCTAAACAGCTTAACATGCTATACTAAAAGGGCACAAGAATTCTGAGCCAAAGCTTCATTAAACTAACAATACCTTGCTAGGAACAATTGTAATGACTTCAATACTAGTTCAATTCTAAATATAAGTTTGATAACTCAGTGTTTAAATGATATATTGGATCAGATCAATTTTATTGATCACAACTACACAAGTACAAAATATTTACAACTTCCTAATATGAAAGACCTGACACCGCTACTAGATTGGACAATGTGAATGTGAATCCGAGATTAACGATACTTTTTAGGATAATTATTTCAAAATGTATTCAACTAATCATTTTATTTTTTTGTGCGTTCTCAATTTTTTTTCCTTTATTGCTTGCACTCAACTTTCAAAACAACCTTTTGTATGTATCGTTAAATCCGCAATATGTCACAATACATTTTTTAATAATTTCATAATACATTCATCAATACATTTTTTTAGCAAGGCGCTAGAGCAAACATTACAAGGAAATCAAATACATTTCGTAATAAATTTGTAATACATTCGTTGGCTGTAACAATACATACAAAAGATGGTTGGCTGTAACAATACATACAAAAGATGGTTTTAGAAGTTGATTCCACACATAATAGATTTTTTTATTTTTTTTTTTATTTTTTATTTTGAGTACACACAAAAGAATAAAATGCTTAGTTGAAAACATTTTAAAAATGAATATTCATACTTCTATAGATGTATCATGTAGAATAGTTAAGAGTGTTCATGAAAAAGGTTTGGATAAATGTAGAATGACCATAAGAAGCCATGTAACACAAATCCTTGTTATATATAGAGCCGAAAACATTGCAATTATCAAAAATCTCATTCACCTCAACTCAGTAAATAACCAATGGGTACTTGAAAAAACACAATATTGCAAATGCATAATTTGCTTATGAAAATACAAATTTGCAAACATATAAAGTGTTTTCCAACATTTTCCAAAAACATACCCTATGACCGTATATATGTATGTCTTGACGGATGATATAAAGGTTGTCAAAATCGCGATCCTGATCGTAGGATCGTACGATCCTACATATAAAAAACGAGCAGGATCGTAGTAGGATATTAATTTAATCAGGATCGGTCTAGGATCGTAGGGTCATAAACAATCCAATCCTAGTACAAGACCATGTTTTTTATATCAAGTGGAGCAAGAACGGTGTGGGATCGTAAGATCGCACACAGGATCATAGGATCTTAAACGATCCGATTCTACTAAAAGCTCATCTTTATTAATGTTTTACTACTACAATACTTGAACATATAACTTTTTGTTTTATTATCCATTTAGATTCATTTGTAATATAAAATATTATCTAGAAATATATAAAAGTACAAAACTACAACCCTTATATAAAAATATATACATTTTCATAGGATCTTACAATCCTGATCCGATCCTAGGACTACGATCTTGTGAAGCCGAAAAAGATCCTAGGTAGGATCCCGATCATGACAACCTTCGTTGGTTATTGGTATTCCTTTAAAGTGCAAGTAATAACCTTCTTCTTATTATTATTTTTTTAATTTTTTTAATTTTGCTTTTATTGTAAAAACTGCAAAACTAAAAAAAAAAAAAAAAAACGTACAGAAAATATAAAGTTTGATAAGTTAAAAGTAATAAAACACAAAAAATACGGAGCAAATTACCACAAAATTTGCATTTTCCTATTAGTAAAGTGGGTAAAACTGCTTAGAAAATGTGAAACATAAATTTTAAAGTTTGACAAGTGAAAATAATAAAAGTCAAAAACAAAAAACATTNAAATAAAAAAAAATAAAAAAAAAAAAAAAAATCAGAAAAAAAAAAAATATTAAAAATAATATAATAAAAAAAAAAAAATAAATAAAGAAAAAAATAATATAAAAAAAAAAAAAAAAAAAAAAAAAAAAAAAAAAAAAAAAAAAAAAAAAAAAAAAAAAAAAAAAAAAACTGTCTTTTCTTGTCAATAAAGTGGGTGCTGAGGGGTATGAGTTGTATTAAGAGTAAAATGCACCATTCGTCCCTGAAGTTGTACTCAAAGTCTACTATCCATCCCTCACAACTCCATTTTGCATCCTCTTTGACTTAGTCACGTTAGTCGTCTTTCGTTACACCTCGTTAATCCTGTTGACTTAGGGCAATTTAGTCATTTCGTCTCTTTGTCACCTTCAACCGCATATAACTTTTACCGTCGCTATTTTCCGGCTACCCCCTTAAAATTCTTTAACAAACCCCAAACTTTAGCTATAAAACACCCTAAACAATCTCACTTCACAAACCCTAATACGTTTTACCATAAAATCACGCAGCCACTTTTATAATCCCTCTCAAACAAAACTCGTCTTCCCTAAAACCATTTACTCATTATCTCTTGTAACCACTCTTTCTTCTTTCTTTACACTAAAACACAAATCACAACAGCAAAATAAACACTTGTTGTTCTTGTTTTCTTTTTAATAAATGAATCATCATTTTACCCACACAATTGCTGGTACAAACATCGACCACAACAACAATTTATCAACAACCAACAACAAAACCACATTGACCAAGAAATAACTAAATCTATCCCATTCCTTAAACAACCCATCATCGATCGATCTTTCAAGATAAGAAACCAAGATTCGAAATCTATCAAGATTTCGAACAACCATCATCGATCTCATTCAAGATTCGAAATCTTTCAAGATTTGAAACCGAAAACAATGAAAATCTTTGAGATCAAGAACCGTAACAAACCTAAACTCAAGAACAACATACCTACCTTGGTTCTTTAAATCAAAACCCATAAAGAGATCTATTCCTCATTATCAACTAAATAACAATCAAATTTTGTACAATCATACAACCACAAAACCACTAATATCATCACTTAACCGAATTCTAAACACGATATATCGAAACGGCTCACACCGAATACAAATAACTAGTAACATTTCTAGACAAGCTCAGACTAAATACAACAAAACCACTGAGCCATCTCAGCTTGCCTAGCTGAGAACATGTGGTATTTGGCCCTTTATGCCCTGATTTCTCAAGAAAATGGCCTGGTCCCCATAATCGAACCCAATATATATGTTGATGGCCCCCATGATATGGACAAATGTGCTAAAGTCACGGAACATACTCTGTCGGCTTGCTACAAAGCTTTGAGTGACTACCGTGTTCTTCTAGAAGCCACACTTTTAAGAGTCAGCATGGTTACACCGGGTTCTAGCTCATAAAAGGTTCAATATGAAGTTGTGGCTGAGCACACAGTTCGTGCCTTGCAACGAACCGTGCCGACAGCAGTCCCATCTGTGGTATTTCTTTCTGGTGGTCAAGATGAGGATGAGGCCATAGTCAACCTAAATGCATTAAACCAAAAAACTAAGAATCCCTGGTTACTGTCGTTTGCGTATGGGAGGGCGTTGCAACTAAGCGCTTTGAAGTAAGTATTCTAAGAGTACCAATCTACATGACAATACATCTTTATTTATCGAAAATTGTCATTTTTTCTTCCGCCAGTTTTTTTTTAAAGGCAGAGACATTTTCTCAATTTTACAATCATTTCGCCAGTCTCCATGGCAGAGCAACGACATTAGTGAAACATATTATCCGATCTGTTTATTATCTTCATTCAATTTTGTCTACTTTTTATCATATTACTCGTTTTGTAGCTGTACGGAATTTGATTTTTATTTATTTGATAATTAATCGAAAAAGAGGATTAAAATGTGGTGTTTGTTGTATTTAGTCTGAATTTGTCTAGAAATGTAATTGAAATCTTTGTTAATTGTAATTGAAATCTATGATGATTTTGACTAGTATATAAATATGCGTTACTTTTAGTATGTTACTTAGCTTTTATTGCATTATTTGGTTTATTTACTATTCTGAGATGGTCATCTTTAAAATTCATTAATTCTAAATAAATCGATTATTATTATTATGAGTTTAATCGGGATTTTAGTTTTGGAAATTGGTGTGGAATTTAGAGGTTTTTTATTTTTATGGATATTATATGGTGATTGAATTGGAGATGGCATGATATGCTGCTTATTACATCAGAATGTCCAATTTCACAACGTCCGGTTAAGATAACAAAAAAGATGAAGATTGTGTGTGCTTGAAGGTGATCGGGGATGACAAAAAATGGAAATGACTAAATTGCCCTTAGTCAACGAGTCTCACGGGGTGTAAGGAGAGACGACTAACATGACTTGGTCTACAAGACTAACGGAGATGCAAAATAGATATGTGAATGATAGATAGTAGACTTATTTTGAAATTGAGACCAGACGTGTATATTAAACAACTTCAAAGATGAACAACGCATTTAAGGTGTAGGGGTACTAATAGTAACACATTACCGCCCTATAAACTATAGAAAAATAATTGTTGTGTCTTAAATTTGTGCCTAAAGATGTACCTAACAATATGATTGCAACACATGTCAAATTAAAAAGTTAAAATAAAAAGAGATAAAATATGTATTATATGTGACAATCTTTATATGAATTAAACATGTTATCAGGTATGTAAATTAGCCATCTCTATCATTGCTATAAACAATAAGCGATCACAAACAAGATAAGGTTCCATTTGACAATGGCCGTATAGTGAACAAGCAAAAGCCAACCTAACACGTGTCTTTCATGTGAAGCCTTGCAAACTAGTTTAAGATTTACATGTTGACCCTTTTAGTTTTTTTATTTCTTATCCTTTGCTATCGTTTTATAAAGGAAAAAAAAAAAAAAAATGCCTCAAATATTACAATTATTATGAACTTATATAGAAAACAATATTTACTACTAACATTTGAGTTTAATCAAATAATCAATATTATGTCAAGGATTAAAGTTAAAATTGTCAAGATTGTAACACTTTCTAAAAAATACATGCTCTTAACAACTTTTTTCATGTATGGCAAATTGGCAATGTGCTTCAATACTTTTTAGCTTTTCATTGTAACATTTTGCCCTTATTAAAAAAAGTTTCTATATTTTGTCTATGTATAAATAAGGGCATAAGCTAGAAAATCATATTTATAACATGCTCAAAACCTATAAAGCAAGCCATTCAAGTAACAATCAAAGCCAACATGATTTCTAGAGCTTTTCACTTAAGTAAAAACATAGCTCAATCAATGTCTATTTTACACCACAACTCCATCATCACAATTTCAATGGAGCTATGTTCTCACCTCCCTTTAAGTTTCAATCCAACCCCACCTCCAAAAATCAATCTTTTCCTATCCTTAAAAACACAAAAACTTTTATTTACCAATAAAGTCAACAAAAGTCAACTTTGCCATTGTACTTCAACTCCATCCTCTAGTCAAGAACTCCAAGAACTAGTGGTTAATGATGGTGGTGATGGAGGAGGAGGAGATAATGGTGGAGGGTGGAATGGTAAATATGATGGTGACCAAGGGCAGTTTGGTAATTTGGTACAAGAGTATGGGTGGCAAGTGAGGAAAATGGATGATGAGGATAATGAAAGGAGAAGTGTGGCTGATATTCAAGCTGAGGCTTTTTATGAACCTACTTTTTTATTCAATGATGTTTTCTTTCAGTTTTTTCAGGTAACATTATTGTGCTAACTTGAATATTTTACTTTTTATAAACTGTTAGTTAATTGACTGTTTTACTTGTTTACCTTGCATTATGAATGTTAGTGGTATAAGTTAGTAGACCTTTACTCATGTTAAACATGTCACTTTAGTTACAAGCAAAAAAGAAATTATGAATGAAATGTTTCAAGTGACCTACTTAATTGGAAAAAAATAAAGTTTAGTGATTCACATTGCATGTAAATTAACATATCTATCTTTACCATATATAAATAAAAATCGCGGTTCTGTTGTTTTACACGATTACTGTGCTAGTATTGATACCAAACCGAAAGAGTCATACTTAAACACTCGTATCATTAGCATAACAGCATTCATGTCTCTATGGAAAAACCAACTTAGTTGTTTACTAACGTATGCTAATTGATTAATTCTAATGTACAAACATTAGGCCGAGGTGCTTTCGGGACTCCTATACAGACTAAGAAATTCGCCACCTGATAGGTGAGTTATGTTTCGTGCTCACATTTATATAATCTGTTTTGTCAAATAAGTGGTTCAAGATCATTTAACATGTAGAAGCTATTTTAAATTTTGTTAAACGGTTAAAAACATTTATAACGTGTAGCTTTTTTACTGTTAATGAGAGTATCAGCCATTTTCTAGCACAAATGTTTATAAGGGTTTGTAAAGTTAATAAGAATAGGTAATTTGACACGTATAAGTCGACGATGAGTTCTTCCTCAATTTGTTAACGGTATTTCAGCATTTTCAGTTAATGTTGTTTCAGATATGCATGTTTGGTTGCAGAGGCAATCCCCAGTGATAATGAAGAAAAACAACAACTTGTAGGGGTCGTGGACGCTACAGTTTTCAGGGACCAATCTGTTCTTGAGCATCTATCAGGAGCAGATGAATATCTTTACGTGTCAGGAATAGCGGTTTTACGAAATTTCAGGTACTCTAGATTCCCGTATAGCATTTTTCATGACAAGATACCAGTTCTACTAAAAGAACATGTTACATTTATCTTGAACACAAAAGATGAAATATAATTGTTGCCGTGTTAACTAGAGGCACACGATGGGCGAAATGGGTGCACAAGAGCATGTTTTTAGTCTTTTAGATTTTATACACATGACCTGTTTTGACTCATTAATCGGCTCCGTTCTTAAGTGAACTGGTCGAATATAGTCTCTTTTAGACTAGTGTTGCACCTATTTTCATTAGTTTGTACTTAGTAATCCATTTTCGTATAACAACCTCTTTGATGGATTCTGTAGACGGAAAAAAGTTGCGAGCGTGTTGCTCAAGGCATGTGAAACATTGGCTCGTGTTTGGGGTTATAAGTATTTGGTGTTGCGAGCTTATGAAGACGATTTTGGTGCTCGAAAGCTGTATACGAATGCAGGGTATAGACTCGTGGCGGGAGATCCTGTATGGACAACAAGTTGGATAGGAAGGAGACGTCGAATTCTTATGATCAAACAATGTGACATAACTGACAAATAGTAGCATAGAAAACAAGTTAATATTATTGGACATTATTATCATTGATTCTTGTACAGAATTTGTTCCACAAACATATTAATTGCTTCAAGGCATCAATGTATGTGATTGTTATGCTAATAGTGCATAAATGAAAAGCTGAAAACTGTAGGAATGTGATTTTAGTAAAGTTAGTGGTTTTCCCGGGAAGAGCCGACTCCGAGTTTTTCAACGCGCTTATGCAAAAAATATGTAGCTAACTAACATAAGGCGTTAGGAACAAAGTTTCTGTAAGAGATAATAATGTGTTTATTGATTCTTGAATGCCTTCAATGTCCAGAGATATGCACTACATATATAGCCTATCACATTTATCTATTTTGGGTAGATTGGTAATCACCGATAAATGCATCCTTATCACTAGCTAATCACAAACAACTAATATACAGCTAACACTCCCCCGCAGTTCGAGTGGCGAAATCGCGAAAGCTCGGACTGAAGTAGTAAACTAGAAAAGAAAAGACAAACAAAACATTAACATAATAAAAAGAACATAACTTGAGCGAAACTCTTCAAACATCAGCAGCACAACCGAAGAAGACAAATAACAGGCTCGTGACCTAAAGCACGAACAACACAATAATAATGTGTGGATTTGTGACCTTAGCACAAATCACCAACACACATGCTCGTGACCTAAAGCACGAACAACACAATAATAATGTGTGGATTTGTGACCTTAGCACAAATCACCAACACAACAGAAAGATGAGAAAACTAAAGTTGGTTCTAAAACTTCAACCCCCAAAGAACCTTCCGAACAAACGGGGCGTGTTTTTCCCTAGAAAAACATAAAGATCACATATTTAGAAGAAGTTGTGGTTTTATTTTGGTTACGGCTTAGAGTGAGCCCTCCGAACCTCCGGCGTGTAGCCGGCGGCCGGAGGCGGCAGCGGAGGATTTTAGGTTTTGTGGATCTTATGGCCTGATACCATGTAAGAGATAATAATGTGTTTATTGATTCTTGAATGCCTTCAATGTCCAGAGATATGCACTACATATATAGCCTATCACATTTATCTATTTTGGGTAGATTGGTAATCACCCATAAATGCATCCTTATCACTAGCTAATCACAAACAACTAATATACAGCTAACAATGTAAAGATATAAATCCATTTCATTTACATGGTCTAAAATTTGATCTTGATTCACGGAATCAAATAGAACACAAGAAATGCAACGAAAGCCAAGATCACGTCTCCTTTGTGCCATATTTCTCCACCTCCTGCATCATTTCAATTAGATATAAGTTGGTTAAAGTTAGATCAGATACGTAACTTTTCTAGATTAAAACAGAAACGTAATGACTAAAACCTGAAGTGTTTGGTGTCGGAGGCAACCCTGAATCATTGTAAATCGGAACATCATCATACCACATTCCACAATTAACACTTTGCATCTCCCACCCTGTTCTATTTAACACGTACGTCTTATACGTCATCAAAAGATCCTCTAAGCAGTTTTCGCAATCCGATTGGCTTAGATCTCGACTACACTGAGCCAGGCCGAACCTCTCCCCATTTCCTCCAACACCGATAACACCCATCTCAAACTTCAACGGTTTATTAGAAGCATTCCTTGCTAAAGTTTCCATCATAGAGAACCCTTGGGAAAACACCGAGGGGTTGTCAAGTCCGTTGGAACCATAAGTTGCTGAAGAATCCGAGCTATTCCACTCTTTCCCAAAGAAACTCTCGTTTGACAACCTTAAATTGCAAAAAGTAGTCCAGATTGCCATGTCTTTGATCTTAGGGCATTCTGTTAACGGTATATCAATAGATCTGGTCAAACACTCTGAGCATGTTTGAGGAGAAACGTCCCCTCGACACCACGCAAGACCATAAACTTGATTTGAACCATTTCCAACACTATTATTGAAGTAACCATTTTGAAGAGGCGCTTTGTTGACCAATGAACCCAAAAGGTCTCTAAGGTTTGCTCGATAGATCGTATTCACAGTTGAGTTCTGATCAGCTTGTGAACATTCGGATCTCAAATGGGTAATCCCATCTACGTAGCCGAACCCTGCCATGATAATTAAAATTTCCCATATGATAAGCTTCACCATTTTCTCCTTTGTGGTTTTTTTACCTATTGTTTAAATCAATTTAAACCCGATTTTTGGGTATAATAATGTGATCCATACGTGTTAAACTCAATTAACAAAGTCAACTTAGTTTGATTTAGATTTGGTCATGATTGACTAGTTCATGTGGTTTTAAGGTTTAAAAACACAAAAAAAACTAGTTTAGTATTGGACAAAATGGATAATCTATGACGAGGTAACCTGATTTTGTACAAGCTAAGGTATTGGATTTTATATCTTAACAACTACGTAAAAAGAGAAAAAGGTACTTACAGAAGAACATGAATAACTACTATCAATACTTTAAATATTTTTCTTTTGAAAAAATAAATTTTTTTGAAAGTCCTTAAAAGTAGTAATCATAGAGCATTTCCGTATAAAATGAAAGTTAATTAACAAATTGTAGTAAACCAAATAAAAAAATCTTGTCCTTCTTACTTGCATCCATATAGTGGTTTAAGAATTTCTTCAACTCAACTTTAATCATTAAATGTGCTGATAATTTGAATGCAAACACTGGAACAACTTAACAAGTCTCAAATTATACAACAAAACAAAGGTATCTTGTTTTTATTCCTATCATGCAAATAATGATCTAAAGAATATACTGTAATATTATTGCGAGTTGTTGCCTGAAGAAAATCAAAAAATGGAAATCTTTACGTGCTAAAAACCACCAAAATCGGAGGGAATTGAAAATCAAAAAATAGAAGAGGGGTGATACAAATTAGCTAGAGTAGGAAAAATAAGTCTAAACCAGAAAAATAACTAATGAGAGCAAAATCCAACAAGAACTACCCGCATGTATGTGGTTGATTAACCTTTTAACTACATCGTCGCTGATAATTTATTATTTAAGCTACGTACCGTTGTTGTTTCTATTCTATATACATTTCTAATTCACAAACGTAGAAGATAGTTTCATAGTTCTACTTGTTTCGTTCCAAGATAAGAGCACTGCATAAAAAGTTATTACTCTTTCATAAAAGAAACCTAATGCAAGCACAAACTTCTGGTCAATGATACTACATATTGTGCAAAATTCCAGTTAGGTCAAAATCTGGATCCTTACAAATTTAATCATCAAGTCAAATTACATTAAACTGATCATGACAAATTTCATTTATGGCTCATAGGATTAGCAATAAGTGTGTTCTTTATGTGGTTTTACCTGGATTAATGAATGAGTATGAAATTAGCACCACTACTCAACTTGCGGGAATATACATCAAAGTTCGGACTTGCATGATTGTGAAAACTGACCTGCAATTATTCTCTACCAGTATTGCAGATGCTTAATACATGTGACATTCAACTTGCATACATAAACATATGACATATACATTTATATAAAAATTAATAAGTGTCTCGCAACATCTTAAAAATTGGGTGGAGATTTTAACATTAAAGATGAAGTGCTAAGAGCGGGACAGGGTCAATAAAGCAATTAACAAAGCGGTAGTCGGATTAACAAAATTATTGATGATCAAACATAAGAGACTTAAATTTCCGACATATATTACAAGTCACCTAATAAATACTCCTTCCATCACATATTAATAGTTCATGTTTTCTTTATGGGATGTCTTAATTTAATTGTCTAGTACTCCCTCCGGCCCAAAATAATTGTCCCCCGACAATAAAACAAAGTTCAAGAAAAACATAATTATTTAAATAAATGACGAGACCATTTCTCAAGAAAAAGATCCTCAGCCATTTCGTTGATGGTAGGTCAAACAGGTTAGTCAAAATGGGTATTTCTGTAGGATTCAAAAGGTTCGAGTCGGTCAGTCGGGTTGCGTCGCTTACAATTGCAAGAATTATATTATAATCTAAAGAACCTAATAGCAGTCCTAACGAGTTCTGTCGCGTAAGGACAAGCACAAAAAAACTTAGTTACTACTGATGGTCCTGAATCAGTCTAGATATTTAGTACACGTTGACTTTTGAGGTCAAACATGCTACAATTCAAACTCGGCTTTATAATGGATTAAGTGTGTTCTAATCTATGACCATCATACATCCACAAGTCACAGTTTGTAAGAGAAGAAACTCAGTTGAAGAGAACAAACTCAGCTTTATAATGGAGAGCATCTATGATGTTGAAAAGTATCTGCTTGACCTCAAGAGTCAAACCACATCTTTTATCGGAAAAGAACGGTAGTTAAAAATAATGTGTTTAGTTCTTTATTAAGTAGCTTTACAAACAAATGTTACGATATACATTCATCCAATGTTAATTGAATGCTTACAAATTTTCTTTCTTTATTCACACAGTCAAATGAAACACGAATAATGCAACCAAAGCCAAGATAACGTCTCCTTTGTACCATATTTCTCCACCTCCTGCATCATATGAATCAGATATGAGTAAGTTTATGATCAAAACTTTATAAAGAATGAGACTTAATGACTAGAACAACCTGAAGTGTCCGGTGTCGGAATTAACCCTGAATTTGGTGTCGGAGTCAGGGTTGGATTTGGTGTCGGGGTCAAGATTGTATTTGGTCTCGGAGTCAAGGTTGAATTATTGTCATAAAACCGAACATCATCATACCACATACCACAACTCACTCCTAGCATCTCCCACCCTGTTCGATTCAGCACGTACGTCTGATAATTTGTTAGAAGACCCTCTAAGCAGTTTTCACATTCAGACTTGCTCAAATCTCGACTACATTGACCCAACCCGTACCTTCCCCCATTTGCTCCCACATCAATAGCACGAGTCTCAAACATCAAAGGTTGATTAGAAACATTTCTTGCTATATTTTCCATCATGGAGAAACCTTGTGAAAACACTGATGGGTCATCAAGTCCGTTGTAACCATAAGTTGATGACGATGAGTTGGTCCAATGTTTCCCAAAGAAACTTTCGTTCGAGTACCTTAAACTGCACAAAGTAGTCCATATCGCCATGTCTTTGCTTTCAGTGCAGTCTCTTAAAGGTGTGCTGATAGAACTGTTCAAACAGTCGGAGCATGCTTCAGGAGAGACGTCCGCTCGACACCACGCAAGACCATAAACTTGATCTGAACCATCACCAACAGTAGTATTGAAGAAACCATCTTGAAGAGGTGCACTGGTGACCAACGAGTCCAAAAGGTTTCTAACGTTTGCTTGATAAACAGTATTCACAGTTGAGTTTTCAGCTTCTGAACATTGGTAATTTGTAATACTCTCCACATAGCCGAAACCCGCCATAATAAGTAACGCTGTCCATAAGATAAGCTTTTCCATCTTCTTGTTTGTTGTTTTCTTCTTACTATTGGGTCTTATTTAAACTTGGTTTTGGGGTTGATTAAATCAAATAACGTGTAATCCATACGTGTTAAACTCAATTATCAAATTCAACCCGAGTTTTGGACATGGTCAGTCTGACTTGCTAATGAAGTGCAAGTTTTTTATAAGCCAAAAGAACCAGTTTACTGGGAGAAAATGTCAAAGCCATTTTATGATGACATATTAATTACGACGAGGTAACCTGGATTTGTACAAAGTATAACATAAATAAAGTCAAACGCCATGGTTTGATTTGGTTTGATCCAGCATAAGAACACGCAAAAATAATTACTCAACGCAAACATAACTTTCTAGATAATGATACTACACTCTTGACTGTGTTGTGTCGACTGCAAGAGTAAAGTCAAACCCATTGTGTAAAATTCCAGCAAGGTCAAAATCTGGATCCTTAAAAACTTTAATCATCAAGTCAAATTACACTAAACTGATAATGACCATAATCATAAATAGCTCATAAATTTAGACTTTAGGGTGTTATTTTCACATAATTACTTTCCCATCAAAGGCATAATTTCTTCTATGCAAGTGGTGATCGATGAACATGATCTTTGGAAGTATCAACCGCAGCTGGGGGAGCAAATTGCCACATGGGAACCCCTTGGAATCCCATGTATGGCATGAACTTGTTTCCACCAACGGGGGTGGGGCCTGGACATGGGACCGGCATTACGGGATGTGCAGGAGGATAGAATGCCGTTGGAGGACCACAAAAGGTGGATTTCAGCTGTTGTTCTAGTCTCTCTTTGTCTGTCTTCAACTTTTGCTTCTCGTCTCTCAGCTCGTTCTTCTCAACCTGCCAATTATGGAAAGTTTATGAAAAAACATATATAGAGACTATTCCTTACAAAAAGATCCTTTTTGGGTAAAGTAAAACAGGTTAGTCAAAATGAGTAATTTGTAGGATTCAAAAGTTCTTGAGCTAAAAAAACCCCTAATGTACACACACAAAAAATTAAATATTTAATAAGTAATTAAGGTGTCAAATATATTTGCAAGAATTACATTATTATCTAGAACGCCCAAGGCCAGTCAGAATGACCAGCCCAAAATTAAAAATGTTAAGCTACGACCGATGGTCTTGAATAGGTCTAGATATTGATAATTATTACGACCACTAAACTATAATATAAATATAAAATAATATTATAGTTTAGGGCTCGTATCAGATATTTAGTATAAAGCCCAGATTAGATCCCACAAAAAAGTACATTTTGACTCTTTAGGTCAAAAATACTACCAATCAGACTCAAGTTTATGATGGATTGTGTATATTCCCATCTATGACCAACATACATCCACAAGTCACACTCGGTAAGAAGACAGACTCCGTTGTCAATATGCAGAAATTTCTAAGAATGGATAGCATATATTGGGTTGAAAATTCTCTCTACTCAGCCTCAAAAGTCAAACCACATCTTTTATTGGAAAAATAAACGGAAGCAAACAAAAAGTGCTCAGATGATAATTTACCTTCAGCTCATTGATTTTAACGAGCAAATCTTGAGATGAGTCCTTAAGATTTGTGGCTTCATTTCTCAAGTGTGTGATCATTCGAATAGCATCCGCCAAAATAACCGTCTTATCCGTCTTAGCTGACCTTCCAGGGTCCAGTATTTCATTCAATTCTTGAAACCTGTTCAAACAACAGTCACAGTTAAGCACATTACCTTTTCCAGATATCAGAAAGTAAATATTCACAAGCACGTGGAAAAGCACAAAAAAGACATAAAAGCTAAAAGCGTGCCTCTCGTTTAGTTTGTCCCTCCTTTTCTTCTCTCGACATGCTTTTGTACTAGAGCACGATCCAGGATGAGCCCTACATTAAAAGTCGCCTTTTATATAACAACGTGTCCAAAAAAGAAGCCTTTGGAAACAAAAAGGAAATTAAACCTCTTTCGTGACTCGTCCTCCTTGGTAGCATCCGATTGTCCATAAGAATCAGAAAATCCTTTACTGAAAAAATAAAACAAAATGCATGTTATTTCGACAATAAAAAAATTAATCATGATATATAAATGTTGTAAAAAATCATATGGTACACAATAAACAAGTGTGGGGTATTCTAATCAACCATTTTGGCATTAAGTTTAACAAAATTATAAATGCCGTTTATCGATATTTTATCAGGACAGCTTTCTATCTACCATTCTACCCACCCATTATATCCACTTAAGACCCACTTTTTCAAAGTTAATATCATGAATTCAATAATCTAATAAATTTGGCCGTAAACCTTTCTCTCTTTTTTTTTCCCCAAAAAAAATAAAAATAAAAAAAACACTAGTCGGTTAATGCAAAAATGTTGTTTCTTAGAGGTAGTTGGACCTTCATGTTCAATGTGATTTACTTAAGATGTGTTTGGATTAGCTGATATAGCCCGTTTGTGGGCTTATATGAATTAGGAAAAGCTTATAAGCTCAATTTTTTCGGCTTAAGAGCTTCTCCAAGTTCAATAAAAAAAGCCCTCAAACCTGCTAAATAAGCTAATCCACACCCACCCCCTTAGTCCTAAGACGTAGTATACTATCATGTAACTTAGAGGGTGTTTGCGATTGCTTTTTTTTTTTTTTTTTTTTTTTTCTGCTTAAAAATAAGTACTTCTAAACTAATATTTGAATTTGCTTATTCTCTAAACAAAAAAGCAAATAAAATAACCAACGCCGAACACCCACGTAGAGATGCATATGCTATTTATGTTACATTGTTTAAACTTCTTAAGTCTTTAAGAGTAAAATTTCCATATGTAAAATTTGCTAACGAGTGCCTAGTGGGCATCTTTTAAACTATAAATACATGCAATTAATATGTAATTAATACACTCAAATTTCCTTTTTTCAATCAAAAATGCATTTAATGAACATTAAATAAATGTAAAATTTGCTATAATTAAATATGATTTTTAAAATACACTCAAACTTTCCATATGTTTATACTTAAAACAATGCCTAGTGGGCACCCATTAGCAAATCCCTATAAGAAAAAATGGGTTTTACTGACAAGTACCCACTGGGCACAAGTTAGCGCGTAATTAATAAACACAAACTTTCTTATTTAATAAAAAAAAATGCATTCAATACACATTAAATAAACTGATAAATTACTAAAGTATATTTGAATATAATACAGATTCATTAAAAATAAAAAACATAATACAGATTCATTAAAAAAAAAAAACATCAAACATTAAAAACTGACCTAACAACGCTGGTTGAACCGGGAAAGGAGTTAGCAGACCAGTGAAAACCCGGTTCAAGAGAAGGAAGTTCACCGCCAGGAACCGGAAAGTGGTCGATCAAACTGAAATCAAAGAAATTATTATTATTATTTATATTATTTTCTTCCATCGATTGAAATAAAAATATTTCAATCGCGTTGAAAACACGTGAACAGTTTTGAATAGATTTTTTTTTATATAAAATAATTATTGGGTGGAATTTTTGGAAAATGGAGGAGGAAAGTGGATTTGTATGTGTTTGTGTTTGTGTGACTGGGTGGCGCTTGTTTACTTACACGTATCCTTTTACATACTACTATCTTTTTGTTTTTTATTTTTTCTCCTTTTACTAACTTCTTTTTCATATAAGTCCATCATCTTTTTGTTACTTACTTAACCAACTTTTATGCTCAAACGTTTTTTTAAGGTATGTTTAGCGAAAGTAACAGGAGCTGTAGCTGGAGATGGAGATGGAGATGGAGATGGAGTAGAAGATTAAAACTGAGATTATTTTTGTAAGCTACATGAAGTAACATTTGATTTTAATAAATTATGAAAAAGTTTTTTTTTTTTTTTTTTTTTTTTTTAAATCTCTAATAAGTTCAGTTTGCTAAACAAAGCTTATATTTTAAGTAGCGAGTTTTTTCAAAAGATAAGCATAATCTTCTCATAATCTTATGTACCAAACATGGCCTTAGTAAGAAAAAGTAAATAAATATAAAGGAAATATTTTCAATCTAATTTTAATAGGAAACATATTTTTAAAAATCAATTAAATCATCATTTTTTCAGTCTTCTTTCTTTTTTTTCTTCTTTTCTTTCTTCTTCAAGAGAACCCCATAACACTATTTTTTTTTTTTTTGTTTCATTTCATTTTTTTTTTATTTTTATTTTTAAGTGATACACGAAACATATTATAAAGTTTTANTTTTTTTTTTTTTTTTTTTTTTTTTAAATCTCTAATAAGTTCAGTTTGCTAAACAAAGCTTATATTTTAAGTAGCGAGTTTTTTCAAAAGATAAGCATAATCTTCTCATAATCTTATGTACCAAACATGGCCTTAGTAAGAAAAAGTAAATAAATATAAAGGAAATATTTTCAATCTAATTTTAATAGGAAACATATTTTTAAAAATCAATTAAATCATCATTTTTTCAGTCTTCTTTCTTTTTTTTCTTCTTTTCTTTCTTCTTCAAGAGAACCCCATAACACTATTTTTTTTTTTTTTGTTTCATTTCATTTTTTTTTTTTTTTTTTTTTTAAGTGATACACGAAACATATTATAAAGTTTTATAAAGAGAAATCTTTTTCGAGTTAATTTAGGACCCTCACTAGCTTTTTATGTAACACGTACTCGTTATTTAACGTCTCATTCAAGAATAGTTGTAAGGGGGAATTGATACATTAGTAGAGTAGTAAATGTTATTTAAGTTGGTGCAATGTAACATACCTCTTCACCATTTTCAAAGGGGAATGCATCAATATTGCTTCCCTTTTATATAGATCGTCAAAATTCTAATTTGATAACAGTTCTAAGTGATAAAAGTACAATAAATGCTAAAGATATACTTGGAAAATTATTTTTTAGATCAAGGACCAAAACAACAATATGTCAAAAACAATGAGTCAATGACATAAAAACATTTTAATCATTTTATGTACAATTTTATAAACTTTAAGGTCAACAAATGGGTAGTTGGAGGATATGGGCTTTAAAATTTAAAACACGCTGAATGTGGTTCTTGGGAATGTGAATATTGGTTATTCCCATAAATAACAAACATTCAAAAGAGGCAACTTGTCACTATTTTTAATGGAAAGATTGCATTGACAAGATGCTTTATGCACCACTCACAAAAGATCATATTGGGCGAACACAAACCATTCTTTTACATAAAGTTTTTGTATAAACAAGAATCACAAAGTACATAAAAGGGTCCACAAGCAAAGTTGTATAGCATACAAACATATTGAGAATGTACAAGAAAACAAGGTTTTGGTACTTGTTGGAGTAGCACTAGACCACAAACTGAGTGTTGGATTGAAGATGTGTCTCAATCCTTTTCTTGATCTCTTCAGGATTTGCTCCAACTAGCCTCCCAACTACAACACCTTCTTTTATCAACAAGAATGTTGGCATTGCCTTCACCTCATACTTGCTTGCTATATCCTACAAAAAATCACAAAATATAAGTTTACGATCAAGAAAAGTGACCCACATTAGGAATATGTTGCATCTCTATTTGCATCAGATTCCGAAAAAGAATATGGACTTTTCACCATGTAAAGAGTCGTTTTGGAAGCCTACGTTTATACAATACGACTATCAGTGACGACAGTGGTATCGTCACACATGCGTGGTTGGCACACTTACTTGGTAAGTTGATAAAAGTTATATATGACTTTTAAAGTAAAGAAGAAAAAAAATCACATCAAGAAAATGTCCTCTAAACAATACCAATAAAAAAGCACGCTACCACAAGGTCCACGAGAAATGTTAATATGGTACAGTTGTTAATGAAGACAGTATTGCTAGCAATGTGTTTCTTGCTTGTATCTTTTCATGATTTCACAAGAATCAAACAATACAAATACCAAAGAAATCCTTGTACAACTTGAGAATACCATGCTTCCAGGTTAAAGTATTCAATATCCACTAATACCAATTTTTCTAGTTATCAGAGAGCGTGACTATCGTGGTCGAGATTGGTACTAAGGCTTAGGCTGTTACCAAAAGGCCACTTTCCGACATGAGAACTTTTGGTGTGATTGCTTGTTTGACTATGATCATCTGTGATTAGCTTTTTATGGTTAAACAATAGAAGGACCAAAAAGAGAACCACCCATACAAGGTACAACATGGGAAGGGCCAAAAAGAGAACCAACCTTACAACATGAGACAACTAAGTTCCATTTACATTATAACTATCAGTGAGTGCAATACAACCTACAAATGTGTTTAGTGCTTACACTATTTAACAATCGGTCAATCGTTGAATTTTCAATTTTTGCAACAGTAACGCATTATTAAAAAACAATGCCAGATTGACATGTTTTCGGATACGGGTACTAATTTCATTCTTCCACGTTAAAGTATTCAATATCTACAATTACCAATTTGTCTAGTGCTCAGAGTGTGTGACTATCATCGTCAGAGTGTGTGACTATCTGGTCGAGATCGGTACATAAGGGCTACGGCAGGTACCAAAAGGCAACTTTCCGACATGAGAACATTCAGAGTGGTTACTTGCACTATGATCATTTGTGATTCGCTTTTTTTGGCTAAACAGCAGAAGGGCCAAAAAGAGAACCACCTTACAGCATGAGCTACTAAGTTCCATTTACAGTGGAGTGACTATCAACGAGTATATCCGAGTTAAAATCCATAAACAGGTCGAAAGTTTTTTGAGTTTTATAACCTCTAGAATCAATAGGTATATACAACACAGGTGATATAAGCTGAGAAGATTACCTTCAAATCATCAACATCAACTGTAAGAAAGGCTATGTCTTGGAAATCTGAGGCCAACTCTTCGAAGAAGGGGTTCATGGCCAATGATGGGATGCACCATGAAGCACAAAAATGTGCCACAATCTATAAACACAAAGCCGAAAAGTGTAAAGATATCAATGAAAATAAACCATAACATAAATAGGCCAACAATTAGTAAGCTTCACATAGAATCATTCAACTTGGTTTAGTCGAATGCTAAACTGACTGCTAGTTGAATATCAATTCCAAACAGGAGTTCTACTCTTACAGTATGACGAGATAAGTTATTGGTTGTTGTCTTTCTTCTAACTACTTATCAGTGACCAACAGCCCTAACAAAAAATTCAAAGTTAGCCGTTCAAGTAGCAAAATATCATCATCAATTTAAAATGAGCCAGAAGTTGACCCTTCACACTAAATATTTAGTCACTGGCAACAACAACATTGAGGTTCTACTGAAACCGCAAACGAAAATACCATCTCAAATCCAAACAGAGCTCTAAATAGTACATTCAGCATTTTAAATCAAATTTATTTGTTTTACTACATTCAGTTGACATAATATGTTTAAACCAACAAAATCCTAAACAAAGAGTCACATTAACACTTTAGGAGTACAAAGATCAGTCCTTTTACAATCTTTTTAAGGTAAAAACTGTCCATATGACCAAAAAAAAAAAACTGCCAAGATTAAGGTATACAAAAACACCATATGGAAAAATATAAACTTTTAACAAAATTCACACTAACAGATAAAAGGAGCAGGATTTAAACCATTCTAGCAACATAAACTAATATTTTCAAGACAAAAACTGATCATATGGATAAAAAAAAATACTTACAGGGGTTCCATTAGATTTTGATTGTTCAATATATGAATCCCATGACTGAGCTGTATCAATATTCACAACTGTTGGTTTTGGTTTTTCTTGATCACCTTCCATTTTCTTTGTTCAATTATTGCAAAGATTTAATAGTGATTTATGAAATTAATTATCTTATAACAAGACTAAAGATAGTTTGGATATACATAAATTGGGACCCATTTTAATAAAATCTTGTGAAGGTTTGTCACTAGGAATCTGTGGATTTTGCACCAATCCAGTTTTTTGGATACTTTGCTTAGGTACCAAGTTCTTAACTTCTAGTAAGATACTCCCGCCCTCCGTCTCATATTAAGTGTCAACTTTCAAAATGAACAAAGTTTTAAGAAATTCCACTAACTACACTTTTCACCAATTAAATATCATTTTTACCCACTAAAGTCTCATCTCATTGGTTAGAATACAATATAGACACTTAATTTGGGACATCCCAAGATTCCATTGTGGACACTTAATATGAGACGGAGGGAGTATTTAAACGAAAGGTTTTTTCTATACAATAAAGTAAGGCTGTAAACGAACTGAACGTTCAGTAAACATTTCATGAAGCGTTCGGTAAAAAATTCGTTTATGTTCGTTTGTTTATTAAATAAACGAACATGAACAATATTTTACGTTCCTTTAGCACATGGGCGGTGCTAAGAACGTCAAAAAAAATTAGGCCCGGCACGAAAAAAAAGTACCTTATATTATAATATCCATAGACCATAATCAAGTACGAAAAGCCAAAAATACGAATAAAAATCATTCTTGCAACAAAAGTATTACTTTTACAAAATAAAAAAAGTGGGTTGGGCCTAGTACATATAATGGGTATAAAAATTTTTAGTGCCCCTTAGTGGGTTGGGCCCAGCTCGGTTGCTGATGGTGCGCCGGCCCAAAACCGCCCATGCTTTAGTAAATGAACGAACATGAACAAAAGTCGTGTCCGTTCATTTATGTTCGTGAACGTTAGATTATGCGTTCGTTAACGTTCGTTTATGTTCATTTATTCATTTATGTTCGTATATCATATCTTTTAATTGTACAATTTTAAAATTAGTTTGTTTAAATAAAACAACACTTATAAAACAATATTAGATGCATAAATTAATAAAATTTATGTTTTTTTTTTTTTTTTTTTTTTTTTTTTTTTTTTTTTTTTTTTTTTTTTTTTTTTTTTTTTTTTGTCTATGTTCATTTATGTTCGATCGTTTAAGTCCGTTTAGCGTTCGTTTAGTATCTTAATGAACGAACCTAAACGAACATGAACAACTCATTTTCTTAATAAACGAACATGAACAAGGAAATTCGTCCGTTTAAGCGTTCGTATTCATTTATTTGTCCGGTTAAAATTGAATGAACGAACATGAATAAGGCTTCATTCGTGTTCGTCTGGTTCATTTACAGCCCTACAATAAAGTGATAAACCATACTTAAAATATCATTAACATTGTACATTCAGTTTTAAATAATAAATGTATTTATGTTTTATTTTCATAGAATTCTTGATCCTATTTCAAGTTTTAAAACAAATGACATGAAAAAGAATAAGAAAAAGAAAAGAAATGTAGAAGTAAATAAAGTGTTGGCTTATATGTTCGATAAATGAAAATATGAAAGAATCCATAACTCACAGGGTGTATTTGTTGAAACTAGCAATAGCAGTTAGCAGTAGTAGTTTAGCAGTTAGCAGTAGCAATTTAATTTATAAAAGTGTTTGGTAGAATAGTTGTAGCTATAATTTTAAAGTGTAAAATGACGTAACGCTAAATGCTAAATGCTAAATGGTTATTCAAAGAGCATAAAGAAATGAGCGTTTTTATAATTTTATAAATGCTATATGCTTTCTACCAAACGAGCTTTTTAATAATAATGCTAAATGTTAAATGCTAATTGATCTAAAATGCTCTCAAAAGCTGTCTACCAAACACACCCATATTCTTAAGTCGGAAAAAAGAGAAAAATAATTTATTCAAATTACATATATATCTTTTAGCTTTTATTGCCAAAAGTTCAAAAATTTTAAAAATGGCATATTGGTCTTTAAACAAAGAGAAGTGATTTGCACACTTTCAATTCTTATTGGGACACTTCAATGTACAAGTAGTTAAAGCAGATTGTATTTAAAGTACAACTGTCTGATGCACACATTGGAATGTCCTAATAAAAAGTGAGAGTGTGCAAATCATTTTCCTTAAACAAAATATATTCATGTTGCATTTCTCTTTACTTCCAAAAATAAGTTGCAGGTTTTTTAAGAAAAGTTTCTTTCTTTTTGTTTTCCAGTTCGTTTTTCTTTTTTAAAATAAACTTAAGAACATACAAACATTCATTTTCTTTCTTTTTCTCTCAAATTTTATGTTAAAAACATAGCGTTAATTAATCCAATATATTAGCTAGGTTAATGAATCGTTATTGAAGATTGTTTTACACTGTAAAATATACTATTTGATTTTTGTCAAATCACATTAAAAATTTTGTAACAAACAACAGCAATTAGCAAATAAATAAAGCATTTTTTTATGTTGAAACAACACGTCTAGCAAATATTGGGCCACCTAAACAAGACAACTTAATAGGAGTAGTTGTCTAGACATTAGTTTTCGGCACCCTGTTTTATCATAAATCAACTTTTCGTTGATTGGACCTTTTTAATATCGGTTATGTCATTGTCTCCCAAGTATCATGCATACAAATACAAAATCTCATGTGGCACACTTAGGAGTTCAATTCAAACAAAACACTCTAGACAGGTTTTAGTGCCACTTGTTAAGACAATAGAAGTATAGAACAATTATACTATATATTAAATCCCGTCGTGTGCGACGTCGTTTTCGTCGTGGGTTTCCCGCCAAAAAAAAGTGGGCTCCTTTGGCCTGCTAGCTTTGGTCCATTTTCCTCTGGTTTTTGTCCAAGTCCACTATTACGGAGTATATGATAAGATCTGGAAGAACCTAGAACACCATCTTCAATCTCTTTCCAGTCCGGTTACCAACTAATTTGCTAGCCACTGATTTACCTTTAAGACCATTCATGCTTCTTCCACACCTCTTTCTTCCCCAAAGCGATCGGTGAGTGGATGCTAAAATATATGTGACTACCTTTTTATCTCATTTACTTTGGTTATGTTTGTTTGTGTTTTTAGATGTGGGTTTTGTTTCTGTTTGAATTTTGGTTAATTATAATGCTTTAATTTTTGTTTTGTTGCTTAAAAAGTGGAACCTTTTGCTTTTGTTTTGGTTCATAGAGTGAAAGTTTAGTGTTTTGGAGAGCTACAGTCAATTAACAGAGCCGCGAGACGGGTTGAAATCACTGGTATGTTTCTCAGTGCCCTTTTAATTTTTCAGTCTAATACTTGCAGCTTATTCGTTGGGTATTAATTTGTGGAGACTGGGTTTTTTTCTTTCTTTCCGATTCTTTGAAAAATGATTATATGGGTTTTGTTTGATTTGTGTATTTGGAGATGGGTTTTGTTTCTGTTTGGATTCCGTTAGTTATGATGCTTTAATTTTGGTTTTGTTGCTTCAAAAGTGGAAATTTTGTTTTCGTTTCTGTTCATACCTGGTAAAAATATATGACATGAAAATGATGGCTGATTACAAGAGACTGTGATGTTTTGATTAGTTGGAATTTAAGTTTATTTGTATGATTCATGAGTTGTATTCTTGCTTTTCAGGCTTATATGTTTCACTACTTATTGATAAGCACTTAAAAGTTCCAATGCTACTCTGCTTATTAATAAGTACTTCCTTCTCAGGATCATTGTTTTCATGAACCATAATACGTAGATGAGGACTTTCAAGAGTACGTGGTAACCTTTTCTGCTTATGATCTATACAAATAGAAGTTATCCAATTGTTTTACGCTTATAAGCTATTATAGGACTGAATGCCGCTTTAACGATATGCTTTAACAGACCGTATATTTTTTCTGCATCTTTTGTTCATATTCACAGTCCTATTTTTTTGACGTAGGTGATAAAAAAGACCATGGCATTGGATGCATCTGATCCATTATCAGCTTCAACAGTTGTAAGTCATTTCTTGCTAATTATAGGAGTGTTTGGATATGCTTTTTAACTGACTATCGTCACTTGAAATATCACTTATCATGTGTGATCGATTAAGGGAAACAAAAATTGTATATTTCTATTTCTGTTAGAATTTGATTATATTAGTAGCTAAGTATGGTTGTCCCACTGAAATTTCTATTACTTGATGTTTATAGGTGGTTTCGAGACTACACATGCTACTGCTAGGTAAATACGATTCCCGCTGTCTATAACCGTTTGACGCATTATTTTGATATATGAATTTGGTGTTTGTTATAGGCCTTATGATCAAGCTGTCATTATTGCGCGAGCCTAAGTTCATCCACACAGTTGCAGTGTTCCATTAGCTGAGGATTAAGAACTGAAGGTATTTCTTTTTGGTATTCTTTCTTTTCCATAGACCATTTTTTTGTCACACTCACATTTGTTGAGTTTATCACCTTATTAAGATTTGGAAAATCAGTCACCTTACTTTTTCTACCTTATGAGCTTATTAGTATAGGCTTATTAATTTTCTTAGGCCATAAACTCAAATTCACAAAGCTAATTGAAGTGGCTTTAAAAAATTTCGTTGCACCAGTAAGCGAACAAATAAGCTGTTCTAACAGCCCCTTAGCATGTGTGGACAGACAATCCGTACATCTGAAAATGAAAGGATTAGTATATCCTCTACAGATATCAAACGATGTTTTATGTAGGCACACACCTTATGAAGCACGGTATTGAACTTTCTTTGTCACGTTTCCTACTATTGCAGGCGCAATTACTCGGGCTACAGTCCCAAATGTGGCTGACAGTACATCCGGGAAACGCCATGCATGTGCTGCTCGAAAAAAGAGTAGGACACAGATGTATAGAGGTGGTTTCCAATATCGTCTACCTGCATTGTAAAATTATTGTTTGGTATCCGTTCATGTTTATTGATCCTTTTAGATTTCCATTGTTGCAGGTGTACATGCTCCGGAAGATGAACTCCACACTACAGATACGGGTACATCCATGACACAGACAGCGCAGCACCAACGTTAGTAAGCTTATTTTTACCTTCTTTAGAACTATACATGAACATTCAACTTGAATTCATACTTAGTAGTCTTGACATTATTGATTAGGCACAATCGCGTTTGCGTTTGAGAGTTGTAGTTTAGCTGGAATTGTATTGGATCCAAGTCATATGGAATTTGATTACCTATAGTCCAGATATCAGCCTGTGAATACTCGAGGTCAGATTTAAGGGGTGTTTAGATTTGCATTTTAGAATCAGGTTGTTGTTTTTTTAACCTACCTGATTTTTAGTTTCATGGGGTATAGTACACTCAGGTCGTTTGTGAAATTTCGTCGCAATGTGCCACACGCAATGTTTCTGCCACTGTCAATGACCAAAGTAGTGAGTAAATACGTAAGTATACATTCACCTCATTGGCTCATTGTTCATCATTGTGTATGTATTCATTACTTTTGATTTTTGTTCTTTTTTTTTGGCCTTGCAGCAAGTGACCAGATGCCTAAGGTTTTGCGGGCTATCACGAAATATCTGACATTAAACAACAGGTGACGTTTTGTTTTTTTATCCAATAATTTACAAGCTTTTATTTTTTTAAGTAAACTGAAGGTTTTTTCTAGCTTTTATGTGGTGCACTTTTGCCATATGCCTACAACTTCTTTCAGCTTTGGTTAAAAAGAGTCTCACTTCAATCCATTTGTTATGTTTATAACAGGTTGGAGTTAACAGCGGCTTTAATGGGCTGGTGTCAGGTGTCACGTATGATGAGTTCTCTGGTAAGAGCATATATATATAACTTTTGATTCTTTCTAATTTTGACTTCGTACTAATGTATATTTTTTGTAGAATCAGCACCAACGTGATCACTCGGTTCCAGTTCTACCAGTTCCACAGCATATGAGTAACGGCCGACATATTCCCTCAGCCCACTTCAACTCATACCAACAGCATTTCATGACCCAACAGCCTACTTCATATCCTGTTTGATATATGCACGTTTATCTCTTTAAATCTGTCAAGTAGGTCCCCTGCCAAGTAGCCAAAACCCACACTACTCCATGGCTGATATCCATCGACCAACTTCCCAGGCTACAAGTCACACACCATCTATTATACCTTCAATGCTGATACCTGAACCAACTGTCACTGTGGCATCAACAGGAGAACAAAGAGGGCTAAACCGAACTGGACCATGATTCGCTCAAACCAACCAGTTCGAGCGGCTAAACCGCCACCAGCTGCGAACACTCCAAAACCGTTCATACCGCCTCATCTAGAAGCCCTAATAGCTAATAATATCAGAAGTCAGGCTTCTCAACCTGGAGGTCGTTGTCCAGGTTCAGAAACTACGGTGCATGAAAGTATCGCTCCTGCTGTAGACGTTTTGTGGTTTTGCCAAATAAGTGAAATTTGTCATGTCACTAGGTACTGCGTCACATTTGTTATTATAAGAAGTTATCTTTTTCAAGAATAATTTGCATTTTTAATTCACTATGCCGCGTTCTTTTTGGAATTACTGGTGACAGGTAAACATATTTCCATGTGATAGTTTTATTGTCATTGTGTTATGTCGTGTGCAGTTCAGCAAGGAGAAACCAGCTGCACAAACCAAATAACCATGTATTATTCAAAAAACATTTCCAAGATTGATGAGGAGGAAATTGTAGACATCGAATTAGAATTGCTGGTAACACTTGCAAATTGGTCCATATATGAGGTTTTTGTTTAGGATCCTACCAAAATAAAGGTACTCTTTTTGGATTTATTCACATACTGTGGCGAATCTTGAACCACCTTATAACTTTGCAATTTACCAAGTTGTGTATGGAGGAAATCAGGATATCATATCAGTTAACGGGTCAAAATGGGTCATTTTGAAGCCCGCGTCAGCAAGTTCTTGGGTCGGGTCGAAACAGGCAATACTCAGTCGAACGCCATTATTGTGTATATATTGTGTATGTAGATAAGTAGTTTCGAGTGTTTAGATGTTACTGAACAACGCGAAAAAAAAACAAGCCCGCCCGCAACGCGGCGGCCTGTAGCCAATCTCGTGTAATATAGAGTGTATCAGTCGAGGAACATAAATAAAGTATCATAAGCATAAAACTTGAGAATCTAATAAGATCACAAAAACAAACACGACACAAAGTTACAGACTTACAGTGGCTCACACGATTTAGAGAAGTCGTGCTAGGTCCATTTTGGGATTAGTGCAAATATTTATTTACATTTAAGGGTACAAAGTTACAACGGTAATGTGAAGCTTTTATTAACGGTAAGTGAGATAGCTTAATAATTTGTCTTTCATCAACGTGAGATCCTCTTAAACACTCTTTTGATCTTCGCCACTCCTACATTTCGAATCAATCATCTACACACTCCCAACATCACTTATATTGGTTCTAGTTCAATCCGTAAAATCAATAGTGAAGTTTGGCTTGAGTTTCCAACTCTATGATTCGAAATTGGTTTACTTATTTGCAAGGTTGCAAAAATGGTGAATCGGTAGTCAGTCGGTCGGTCGATCTTTTTGAAGCTTATAATTGGTGTAGGTGGATTAATCAGTGATTAATCGGATTGGTATTTTCGGTAAGTTTTGGGTATTTCCGACGAGTTTTGGGTATTTTCAGCAAGATTTTCCTTATAAAAAAAAATTGTAGTAGGTGTAAACAATGACTATAAGTGATTAAAACAAGTTTACGGTGAGTTTTGAGTATTTCTGGTAAGATTTACAGGTTTTCGGTAAGTTTGACCACTGTTGACCATTGTTGACCACGGTTGATCAATTGCTTGACCGATTTACACAAATCGAAAATTTTGGTAGCCAATTATCGTCTAGGCAGCGATTAATCAGCCTTGTAAGCTTTTTCATTTTTATTTATTTATTTATTATTATTATTATTATTATTGTTATTACTATTATTATTTTTTGCAACATTGTTATTTTGCCCTCGGGTTGGAAGCAATATTATGTTAATATTTTATATGGTTTT
Organism: Artemisia annua; assembly: GCA_014162995.1. Lineage (NCBI taxonomy): Eukaryota > Viridiplantae > Streptophyta > Magnoliopsida > Asterales > Asteraceae > Artemisia > Artemisia annua. The sequence continues at coordinate 13,140 of LBNU01002598.1, read as the reverse complement.
TTTTAAAGAAAAATTGTCAAACCGGTAATATCTCATCATTTAGTTTTTCAAAAGATAAAAAATGGTGATTCAACCCTTGTCGCACAAGTTACATCTAGAGAGTGTGACTCAATAAAAAGAAAATCAGAAAAAAAAATCACGTGTTGCCATTTGGTTGGTCTTGACCTGTCTCGCACTTAGGGGTATGTCACCTCCCCTAACTGTTTTGCGAACTAAACAACCCATAAGTTATCGCGAATACGTGACAATTAACTTCAAATCCACGTACTATCGCATCTTTTTTAGGTTCATATTTAGGAAACTTTGTTGGAAACTATGTTGGCTAATATATCATGTAAATGGTGATAGGGTTGGTTTCTTTAAAGGGGGAAGATGGTTGAGGCAAAGTGATCATTATGTCACCCTACCTCTTTACAATGGTTATGGAGGTTTTTAATCAGACCATGAAGAAGAAAATAAGAGAAAATGGTATGTTTATATACCATGGTGGTTGTGCTGAAATGAAAGTAACACATTTATGTTTTGCATATGACATTTTGGTCCTATGCAATGGTGTCACTGATTGCAAATGCTTAATTGATAAGGTGAGACAAAGGATAAATGATTGGAAGAATAGGTTTTTGTCCTATGCGGGTAGATTACAACTTATAGAAGGTTGTTTAAGAATGAATGTCAAAAGTGGGAGAATGTTACTGTCGAGATTATAAAGATTGCCAGTCTTAAACTTTTTAGTATGAAGGTTAAAAACTCTCAAGGAGTTAAAGATGTTGCTGCATGTTGGGATATTAAATGAGGGGAATATAACATACCTTGGAAATTTTGTTTACATTGGCTACTGTTGTGTGTCATGATCATATGTAGTTAAAAAAGGGGATCAAAATATGGTACTCTAAGTAATATACTATGTCTGAGTTCTTTAGAGTACTTAACGATTGGTGAGATGATGGAGTAACAGAGGGCCTTGTTACTTGAGACTCAAAAGTAGATGCATTTTGTCTATTTTAATGGTTAAATGGGTCTGGAGTGATAGTTTGGCATTAACAACATGTCTTATGTTTCAGGTGAGTAAGTCTCAATAAGTAGGTTTCCTGTTAATAATTTATTTGTTGGATATATGGGTTAATGTTGAGGGTGTTATGAAAGTGAAGTGGATTGTTGTACGGATAGAGTTCAGATGGCTTATACTTTGTTGTTGACAGTTTGTGATCTGGTTATCTCCTTTTTTGGGTCAAATGGGTCTAGAAGTGATAGTTTGTTCTTGGATTGGAGTTTATCAGTCAACAAATGTGTAAGCAGCATAATGAAGTCTCCTAGACTAGCTGGATTAGGGGGTTGAATGGTGATATAATGATTTGTTCTAAAGTTTGGAGTTTATGGTTGTTAATCTAGTCCTGAGGATGATGATTCAGAATGTTTATGGGACCATTAACTCTTACTGCTTCTGGCATTTCTAATGATGATATTGTTATCTCTTCTAGTCTAGTTAGTATGTTGTGTGGTATGTGGATAGATGGCACTAAGTCTTGAATGATGCCTAAATGGTTTATCATCCTTGCCTTGTCTGGAGCGTGCTGAAAGATGTGTCGTCTTCATGGGGTTTGGTTTTGTTTAATCCATTTAGGAAATGTAGTTCTTGGCCTCTGATGTTTCCTATCATGTGGTGTTTAGGCTATAAGGGCATCATTTATGCTAACTGTCTTGGATGAAGGTCAATATTAGTATGACTGTTATGATATTGTGCACCACTATGGCAAATGCTATACTGATGTTTCATGATTGGATTTTCAGAAGTGTTCTACAAAATTTTTCCCTTTTTATTGGGTTTTTCTTGGAAAGGTTTTTAATGAGGTAGACCTTATGTTCATTCCCTAGCGTTTGCTGTCTTATTCATGAGATTACTGAGTTGGAGTCAGTTGGAATTTCCTGATGAGGTATTCTATTCCATGGTTATCTTTTGACAAATATGTACTTGGTGAAGATGGTAGTTCAGTTCTTGTAGTTGGATGTTGTTTTTCGTATATGTATTTTTCCTTCACGAGTTTGGGGTTTGTCTAAAGTCATCTTGTATTGTATTTAGTATCTTTCTCATGGTGGTTAATATATTTCAATTTTCTTTGAAAAAAATATATATCAGCCACTTAATTAAAAGAAAGTATATAATGACCATGTTAAAGTTTTTGTTTAACTTGGCAATGATATTTGTAATAATTTTATGGAGCGCAATGGTTTATTTAAATAGTGTATTATGTGGTTATATAGAAGCTTATAAGGGTAACCATAGATCAGCTTTTGGTTAAAACCAAACCCCAAACCAAAAACTTCGGTTTTCGAAAATTGCAAACCGTTTGGTTTTGGTTTTTTTCGATTCATTTGTTGGTTTTTCTCATTAAATTGGTTAGGTTTCGGTTCTTATCCATTTTTTCCTTTTTTCACCTTTTGATTTACCAATAAATAAACTAGTTAGTTATAAACCATTATAACCCCTATTCTATTTTATTATTATTTCCTTCTAATTTCAATCAATAAAAAATAATAACTACCAAGTTTTCCATCAAACATAAAAATTATGTTCTATACAACATTAGTCAAACGAGATTAATAATTGCATAACATCTAAAAATCCACAACTATCAAATAAAGTACGAAACAACAATATAAAAATCTATAAAAATATGAAATGCAAGTCTTAGCAATTAAAACAAAATTTCAAAAGTCTAAGAGATATACTGAATTTTTTGTCAAAATAATTAAGAGATAAGATTCTTTTATATCTTTTGAAAATAAATAAAGGTTGGGTGGGGCGATTTTACCACTTGTCAAAAACATAACATCTTACTTTATTTTATCTTACTACAGTAAAATAAATGTTTGACTCTAAACTATGGTGTTTTTGGGAACAAGAGTTTAAAGATTGTAATTTATAAAAGTTTTACGGCAAAACGTGATCACGTCAAGTTTCTCTGAAAACAAAGTTTAATTCAAATCTACACATTCGTTATATTTTTCGTAGTAATAATTTAATTTATTTACATCTATGCGTTCGAGTATATATGTTATGATGTAAGCTTTTTAAGTATGGTCTTTCATTACTATTAGTTTTCTAATTGAAAGATATTTTAACACAACGACTCATAATACCGTTTAATTATACTCGTTTTACTTAATTTATGAAAGTATAAAACTTCTTACTTGCCAATATAAGAAGAAGAAGAAGTGGTAGTAGTTTGGAGCCCTTAATGACACATTCATGCGAGTTTTTTTAGTAAACGTAATCAAATGAGGCTAATGATGANAATTTTTTAAAAAACTTTTTTTTTTTTTTTTTTTTTTTTTTTTTTTTTTTTTTTTTTTTTTTTTATGTGAAACCCCGAACCAGGGGTTTCCTTTGAGAATTTTTTTTCTCGTTCACTCTGCACGGGTTACAAGTGTTCGTTACAAGAATGATGAAGAATATAACGTCCAAACACCATGCATTAGTTAAATACTCCGACCAACCACTGCAAAATTTATCGATTGCATAGTATCTTGACATCTATAACTAGGATTGGTAACTCTTTACGTTACACAAAAACTCTAATTGAAAGTAACATAAATATAAATAAGTTCAATTGTCGTGTTCGGCTCAACTCATTTTACCAGTTTATTTACTGTGTGTCTGGGTTGGAGTAGTTTTAAACGCTTGATCTACCAACTTGTTTAAACTTTGACAAAATGCATTTACCGTGGTTAAACAGATCAAACGAGTTATCCACCAATCTAAGCAAACCAACCTCGTTACTTAAACAGATCATTTACGAGACATGTAATCTTGACATGTCAACCCGTCAACCCGTGTAGCCGAGCCCGATCGCGAGCCCGGTAGCACTTCGCATACACCATTTACTTAACTCTCGGGCTACACATTACTAGACCCACACCTCACACATACACTAACCCTAAATTCATCGCACACAAAAAAAAAAAAACAACAATGGCCGGATCGGAAAACGAACACACCAATTCTTCAACTTCCGGCGAGGAAGAAGAAGAGCAAGAATCAACCCAAGCATCCGATTCTGAACCCGAATCAGAACCCGAAAAAACCCCCCAAAAACAAACCCTAACCCCAACTTTATCATCTTCTGATGAATCCGATTCCGACGACGGCGAAACTCCGGCGATAGCTCCGGTGAAAGAGGTCGAAAAACCCAGATCAAAAAACCAATCAGCTTCACCTGCCGTGGGCAAACGCCCCGCGGCTGAGATTGGCGGCGGTGATGTGAAGAGGGTTAGGAAAGAGACGGTGGTGGCTGTGGCGGCGCCTGATTCGATCAACGGCGGCGGCGCCGCCGATCGGAAAGACCCGAAACAGCTTTTTGCAAGGCTGTGGAGTGAAGAGAACGAAATTGAGTTAATTGAAGGTATGCTGAATTATGTTAATGAAATCAAGAAAGACCCAATTGCTGAAATTAATGATTTTCATGAGTTTGTTAAGAATGATGTTCATGTTGATGTTACTACTAGTCAAATGTTGAATAAGGTTAAGAGGTTAAGGAAAAAGTTTGAGAATAATTACGCCAAGTTTGAGAAATCAGGGAAAGTTAGGACCTTTTCGAACCCGCATGAGAAGAGAATGTACGACTTGTCGCAGAATTTATGGGGGAGTGAGGGGAATAATAATGTAGCTAAGCCTAGTAAGAAAATTAATGTGACGTCGAAGGTTAACAAGGGTAAGAAGTCGGGTTTGGGTAATGGGAATGTGAATATGGAGTTTGAGGTTGAGCCGAAGATGGTGCAGCCCGTGCGGTCTTGGCGTGGTCCTGAGCAGCTTGGTTCGATGGGGTTGATGGTTACGGATGAAGGGATAATGAGTAAGGGTTTGGAGTTGCTAACGGGAGCGAAGAAGGTTGAGATGGAGGAAAAGTGGAAGGAGCTTAAGGTGCAAGAACTCGAGCATTTCGTGAGGAAAGTTGAGCTTTTGAAAGAGCAAGCGGAGGTTGTGTTGGATGCGGTAACGAGGTCTGGTGCTAATTAAGGTATATTCTGTTTATGGGGCTGTATGTGAGTTTAGGAGTTATGGAAGTGAAAAAAGTTTAGATTTTGTTATAATGGGTTATGTATCTTTGTTTTGTTTGGTATTTTTATGAGATAGTTTGGTAAAGTGAACTTTTGACTTTCGCCGTATATGTTTTTTGTTTCTTAATGAGTATGTATCTTTGAGAAACAAATTCATTGAGCTCATATAGCAGCAAATGAGCTGTGGTTGTTTGTTAATAGAGCTTGATAGTTTATAGCTACAAGATCTTGATTGTGATGCCTTTTATATGTTCTTGATGTTTATTAAATGATAATAAACCTAAATCGCAAGGGTGCTACACAATTACGCACCAAAGGTAAAATCTTGGATCTAGAAAACGGTTTATTGGTTTGAGTATAGATTATGGATTTGTATCCTTGTGCGTTGAGGTTTGAATTGTCATTTAGGGTTAACGTTACATTCTATAGTACTGTTATGATGTTACATTGTTACAACACGTGACATGGGAAATCGTTGGCTTTGCGTGCTTTGATTGTACTAGTAGCAATCTAGAGTCGATAAGTACGAGAATTTGGCGAGGTGGATACAATTGCATTTAATGCTTTCTTAAGTAGTTAAAAGTTAAGTGAAAATGGCTCATCATGCATGCTGTTTTCATTTTGTTTTCTTTTCCTTCACTCCCATATGCAGTAATTGATATTTTTTTCTTGTCTGATTGACAAGTTTTCTTCTTAATTCCTAATCTAGGATAGGCAAGTTACAGTCCTGGTAGGTGCAAACAACCCTGAAATGGCCACGCCAACCTCCTGAAAAGGGAGGGTTTACCTGGTTTGAGTCTGTGTGGTGGTGGGTTCAAACCCTGTGGATTAGTCGGCCAAAAGGGCGGAACCATGGTTACCCAAAAAAGTTGTCGACTGTGAGATTTATTAACGTTTAGGTTTATGCTTAGTTGAATCATCGCTAAATGATGTGAAAATGGACCTCACGGTCGCAGCTTTATTGATTGGCTATATTTATATAGTAACGAAGAAGAAGAAACACTTCTAAGGTCTGACATTGCAATTTAAGCTTAAATAGAAATTTATGCAAGCGATGAGTTCGATTAATAGCTGTTTGGAAACATCATCTAGTTATGCGCTATAGCATTGGTTTGGGTTATGTTCGATTTTAACATCTTTCCAGATGGAGATAAGATTTATTTGGTTGATGATCAGGTTTAGGTTTTAGTTATATTTGGTTGATGATCAGGTTTAGGTTTGATTTTAACATATATCTCCTGATGGAGATAACATTTATTTCTTTATATTACTTAGGCATTTTCGTGTATCAGAAATATATATATTTCTTTCAGTGACTACTCGAAATATCAACACAGCTATTGAGGAAGATCTTTTAATGATGTCACATGCTACTCTTTCTGGCCCATGAATGGAACCACACAAATCTCATAAAGGTGTTGCAATTAGTCAAATGTCAAAATTCCTTTGAATGATACCAAAGTAAGGAATCCTTATGGATCATTGAGCAGTTAAGTAGCGTTCAAAATTAAATGTCAGATACTGAAATCATTATTTAGGCCTAAGCCACGCATTTGCCATTTAAGACTTGATGGTAGTGAAATCCACGTGCAACTCTTATGAAAGGAAGTTGCCTGAATTGCGCTAAACCATAGATAGTTGGTTCTAGAAATCTGATATTTTCCATTGGAAGAGAGGAAGATGTTAGATTCACTCATGGTGTCAGTCTGCGTCTAGCACTCTAGCGTTATTAATAAATTGGGGTTAGCAGGAAAGTAATACGGTTGATTTATGAATTAGATTAATTAGGCATCAGGACTCTTAGAAGGATACCAATTTAGTATTCCGAATCTTTTGTTTGATACGGTCTTAGTGAAAGTCATTAATATAGTTGGGATTAGCGGGAAAGTGTTATGCTTGATTTATGAATTAGATTAATTAGGCATCACCTCTTAAAGGATACCAATTTTTTATTCTGATTCATTTCTTGGAGTACGGTATGGTTTTAGTGAAAGTAAATAAGTGGAAACAATCTAGACCGTGTCATGTGTGCATTGGATCATACATCTTCTTGGAGACACGTGTTAGCCTGTTAGGAAAAGAGGGTTTTTGAGAATCGATACTCCTGCGACTAATGGTTGTTGCGAAATATGGAATTTAACACGCTGCTTACATTCATGGTCAATCTTAGCGTTTTTGTCATAGTATCCATGAGTTCTACTTAGGAAGTTCCTAGAATCAGATTAAAGGGTTTGAACAAATTATGCATCTTAATTGGTAAAAACACAAAACAGTAGAGGAAAAAATAACAGAAGAATCTGGATTAGGCTGCATTTTTATTAAGCAGGTGCTGATGGTGCAATATGGTGCATCGGGCCAGGTGGGTTCATCATCGGCCCAGGTGGGTTCATCATCGGCCCAGGTGGGTACATTATCGGTCCATGTGGGTTCAACATCTTTTCTTCTTTTGCAACAGCAGCGGCGGAAATGCAGTAAGAAACTGCAAACATTCCATGAATGAAGCATGTGATGCCACCGATGGAAAAGTAACGATGATTTGAAACTCCACATGATTTTCTTGAACCTGAATTGTGCATGACGCCGGCAATTAGCAGTACGAAGCCAATGATTAGTGTAATCCTGGTACAAAGGTTAATGTATTAGGTACAATCCTTTTATTTAAGTAAGAGAGGTAGGTAATATGCAAATATAGTTACCATGATAGGACGAGTGAAGTCATGGCAAATTGCTTGTTAGATGTGGCGCGGTCTAGTTCTGGTCTGGAATATACAACATGGCAGCCGCCAAACAAGTTTGCAATGGTGTGAGCAAATACCAAAAGCACCACAGCTACAAATCCGAGCTTAAATGCTTGATAACTTGGATCGCGACACTGAAGGACCCACACTCTTAGATCCTGTACCTGTATAAATACCAACATATTGAAATTACACAGTTAAGTTAGATCAGAACCGTAGGTTCCCTTTTTTAGTATTGCAATGTGAAGTGAATAACTATAGAAGTGCAAAATTGGTGGGGTGGCCAAGTTAGTAACGGTCCATTTTTAGTTTCAGTTGGCACGGCGGGGGAGTTAGTAAGGTGTCATTAATGCGGGTTGGCTGAACTGAGTTGAGTTGGTCTAAACACATTTTAAATTCGACCAATAAAAATTGTTGGCCAAAATGGTTGTATGCATGAAAATACACTTTGTGCTACTTTTGACATGGTTGTCTGCTAGTAACAACAATTAATTGGTTGTCTTGCAAGACTCCTTACTTTCAGGTTTATCCCATACTGCCGCCCTGACAAGATTGGGTATGTTGTGTTTTTTATCATAAAAATTTTTGCTACAAAATCATAACTGGTCGCTTATGCATTCATTAATATTTATGATTTCATGAGATTATTTGTTCACTTATTTGTCATTGCAAGTTGAAATACATACCTTGTTTTGAGCCACCTCAGCCTGGATACCAAGAATTCCTGCCGTGAGATCCATGGCTATGATCAACAAACAGACAAACGGCACAATGAATTGACCCGGATTTCGTACATACATCTGCCCATCTATTGCCATTTTATTCGCCCTTTGGTCAATCTAGAATTGATGAAGGATAGACATTCACAGTGTCGGGTTTTATGGACATGGCTTATAATGTGAATGAGGTTGAACTGCAAATGGATATGTTGTAAGATTAGCTGTTGTGCTTAACTTGGATTCCTTCCATGTCTAACAAGGAAAGAAGGGTATCTTTTCACCCATGCTAGATTGCTTCGTGTATCGATCATCGATATGATGGAACTCTAAAGATTATTAAAAAAGAATAGAAAAAACAGAATACTATATGACTATCTAATGCAAAGTTCACAACTTCGTGAAAGTAAGCACTTGCAATTGGAATATCTTGTAGAGGCTGTAACAAGTTATATCGTAAAAGTAGAATGGGTAGATAGGATTGTTTTCCATTTTAGTTTATATTCTTTTAATCTACTAGTTTATTTTCGACAATTTTTCTAGAGTATTGGTTGCTTGAACAAGCTTCAAACTTTATGTTAGATAAAATGTTATTATGCGTTATTGTTAATTTGTTAGTATAATATATGTCTGGAAAAGTTATGGAAAAAAGAGTTCATTGCAGGTGAGCATGAATTAGTCTAGGCTGTAAAACCAACTGTTTTCGCTCTCGATTTTGTATCAGTTCGGTTTTTGGTTTTTGCTCATTTTCTTTATGTTTTTTTTTTTGGCTTTGGACCACTAAACAAAAAGTAAACGCAACATCCCAAGTCCCAAAAACACGAAAACTTAAACATAGAATGGTGCTGCTAGTTTAAACTTTTTGTTTTGAAAGGAAACTGTAATATGTACATTCTCACAAATCATAACATTCACTTTTGCTTACTACAGATTTGAACCCGCAATTCTTTTATTAAAGACACAGTTATCTCTAGTCTCTACTACCTATAAAACAAATTTAACTAATCTTGAAAACTTAAATTTTCTTAAAAATAAGTAATGTGGATTCTCCAAAACACCCCTTACTTAAAATAATTATTTCATGAAAACTTTGGAGCCAATGCACGGTTTAAACTTTGACTTAAGATCTTTTAAATGTAAAATTACAAGTGTAAACTTTAGAAATAATAATAGAGACCTATTACAATGCATGATTCTTTTTAATATTCAATAGTTTCAAAATGGCCTAAACACAACTATATAAATCGTAAGTGTTGCATTAATAGTCACACCAAAATACAAGTTCGCAAGTACAACTATTTCTCGCTATAAACCATCATTTTGCGCTAATATTCGTCTGGTCTCACCTAAATGAAGACGTCATTTGGTCCGATCTAAAAGTTTTAGCACAGCCTAAATGAAAATACTCCCAAATAAATTGGTCTTATTCGCACTTGGGGTCTTCATCGGTTCGGTTATCGGGTTATTCGGTTCGGTTAAAAAAATTTTCTAGGTCAAACCGAAAACCAAACCGAACCGAATAACCGAAACCGAATCGAATAACCTGAATTACATAATTTAAATTATTTTTTTATGTAATTATATATATTTTTACCACAATTTTTTTCAAGTTTTAAATAATGTTATATTTATACTAAGAAAGAGTTTTAGAGATTTGGTTTTCGTATAAATACATAGAACAAATATATATTTATATGTTCGGTTTTCGGTTTTTGGTTTTCATTGCCAAAACCATATCCAAACCGATAACCGAATATTTAGTTCGGTTTGGTTCGATTTTGACCAATTCAGTTCGGTTATAAATTCAGTTTGATTTTTTCAGTTCAGTTCGATTTCAGTTTTCGGTTACTCCGTGAACACCCTAATTATGGATGATTTTATTGGGTTAAGCCCAAAACAAACCATATCTGTTTTGTGTGGATTGACGTGGCAAATATAAAAAGGTAGTTACAAAATAGTAATGACGTGTCACATCCACCGTTTTGATGATGATCATAGCAGCTGCTTGCTTGTTCTAACAATTTCTAGAACCCGCTCAAAACATCCAAACCTGCTTCCGTCTTTCTTATAATCATTTAATCCAAATTTTCACACAATTTTATCCAATTGGTAATCAAACAACAACAGACAACGCAATGTCGGTGGGTTTCAACTGGAAGAGCCTCGCGGTGACGAGCCGGGCCCGATAAGCCGCCGAAGGTTTCGAGTCACGGGATTCGTGGGGGCGCGGGGGGGGGGGGCGGGGGGGGGGGGGGGGGCTCCCATCACACTCTCTTTTTCTCATACATTGCTTTCAGCTGTTTATTGCTTATTATCTATTTTTATCAAC